>CAWUFW010003713.1:0-295000 GCA_963921515.1 Calotriton arnoldi | reverse complement strand
ACCATCTACTACTGAGAGGATGCACAATAGTTTTTTGTTAATATCGATTCCTTGCTTAGGACCCTAAACTGTGTTGGATCTTTGACCACGTTTCCTACGACGAATTGCTCTTGAGTGGTTAGAGTGTATGAGTATGTGTGTATTTGCGGATGTGAGTTTGTTCTGAATGTATGAATGTGGGACCCTATCTATATGTTCTGTTTGCACTAATGAAATCATGTCATATGTTATTGTTTGCAAACCCTGACAAAACCAAGAATAATAAAAAATATATATTTTCTCCTAAAAAAATCTTTTCTACTCTTTTGGGGGAATCTGTTTTGTTAGCCTAGCGATGTTCTAACTTTTTAGTGACTTTTTCAGGCACTCATATATTATCTTTAGACAGGTTGGGTTCTTTTTGACTGTTATTGGTTCTTGTTCCCCTGTCCGACCTGCCTACTATCCGCCCTCAGGGGCCCCCTTTGTTTTAGTGGTTGTTCAATCTGTATAAAACTGTTCAGAAGAAAACAAGTTCCTCTAGATCATGGGTACTGACAAACATTTGCCCAGGGGCCACAAAATATGGTCTGTGGTGTGACAGAGGGCCGCACTGATGCCAGCAGGGATGCCAGCAGGGTGACGGTAGGGGGGTCTGGGTGGGTCAAGGATTGTGTAAGGAGGTCTAAAAACATGTTAAATAAAGGGGCAAGCATTTATTTGCAGGTTAGTAAACATAACATTTTATTCTGAATATTAGTGCTCAGCAACCAAACAGCAACTGATGCTGCTGTTTACCAGGGGAGCCACATGTAAACGTCAAGAGAGCCGCAAGCGCCCCCCAGGCCGTACTTTGAGTATCACTGCTCTAGATACTGACTCCCTGTTACATAACTAATGCCCTACTACGGACAGTCTTTGCCTGTGTCAAACCCCTCACAGTCCCTGAACCTAGGAGGGACCGCGCAGCCCTCCTCTCCAATCCTTTAAAAGAGGCCCTAGTCACCCCATTCCCCAGGGCCACTAATAATGTTAAAAGGGATGGGAGGCTGGGCAGCCCACACCAGAAGCCTTTTTTGGCCCCAGCGACCACATCCCCTGGGGCCTGTCTTTAAGATGGGTGGGTGTCCTGGTTCCCACCTAGGGCACCCACTATATGCTCGGGGGCCGCAAGGGGATCCCCAGGTGCCCCAATTCACCCCAGGCGGCCTTCCACATTCTGTGTAATCTAGCATGGCTCCTGCCACAGGGAAAAGCTATTTATGGCATGTTTCAGGAAACCGATCGATAGTCTGCTCCCAGCCGGCTGAAGCGTTTTTTGGCGGGAATTTTGAAAGTGCAGGAGCAAATACAAGTTTCCCTGCCCGTGCTTGTAGGGAAACTTCTAAGTCCCAGGCTGGGCTTCCCGGGACACAGCATGTGAGCTGGCCCCGGGGAATGGGGAACCACGGCCATAGAAGACCCCCCTTTGTTATAGAACGTTTAGCGGCACCAGGGGATGGGCTCCCCGGGGCCAAAAGTGGCCTTGGGAGGATGTCCGTGCAACCTCGTCCCATTAAAAAAAAAAAAAAAAAAAAAATGCTTTGGGCCCCAGGGGATAGTGTCCCCGGGACCGAAAACTGCTACATGGCCCCTCCCCTTAAATATACAGTGCGACGCTGGGGGTGAACTCATCAGGGCCTTTAATTGAAGAATGCGTCCCTGGTGGCTATTTTATGTATTTATTTAATTCCGATCCGGCGGGATCGCCACCAAAATTGGCCTTTTTTGTGAGTATATTTTGGCCCAATACGGGTGGGGGGGTTTTCATACCCCACCCCTCTTTTTTTTTTTTTTTTATTCAGGACAATGGACAAAGTCTGAGTACTGTAATGGCTGGCAGCAATATTTTTCTGATGTTGCTGGCAGCCAATCCAAGCGCTCGCTCTTTTGGGAGTCTAACTCCCGCGAGAGCTAATTGGCCCAAGGAAATTAAGCTCCCTGGGCCAATTAGAACACTTTATTTTTAAATTGGCACAACGGTCCAGATAAACAAATATTGTTGAAACTTAATTTCTCAAACACTACTCAATTGATCTGAAAGAGACTATTAGTTATGGATTCCTTACCCTAGAATTACCCCCAGGCGTCAGACTGGATCCAGAGAATGTTTTCTGAGCAGTCCCCCTGCGCGTCGGTCGACTCCGCGTTCGTCGGCGTCGTGATCGCCAGAATGATGTTGCGGTATCTACTCAGATACCGCCCCTGCACGCTGACGTCAGTTCTTTCTTTTTCCACGCCAGCTAGCGCAGATCCGGAGAGAACGTGCCCCTTAGTATGTTTTTGACTAAGTCTTTTTTCGGCTTTTGTCGACATCTCTTCGAGTCTTTCGACTCCTGGTGCGCGAGGGATGTAACGTCCTCGGACCGGCTTCAAGCCTGGTGACTCCTGTCAAATTGATGTCCATCACGGATCCGCACCTCATGTGTTTCTGGTGCCTGGAGCGCAACTACGACCCGAAGTCATGCTCTGACTGTCGGGCCATGAACCTGAAGTCTTTGTGGGAGAGGACCCGAAAGCTTTTGGAGGCCCGGCAGTCGGCTCCACGCCGCTTGAGGTCCCGGTCGAAAGGGAGGTCGCGGGACCAGCCGGGGAGCCATCACCACTCTTCATCCAAGTCTTCGTCGTCGGGTAAGTCTAAGCACAAAAAGAAGTCGAAGAAGCATCGTCGTTCTTCGCCATCTCCCCGTCCGTTGCCCGACGGGGGACCTGGGGCAACGTTGCTCTCCGGCTCCGCCTTAGGAGCCTGCTTCTGGGACAGCTCCTCGCCTGCCTCCTTTTCCGGGAGCCTGACTGTTCCCTGCCCAGCTTCGAGCTTTCTACGAAGTGCTTCACTGCATCTTTGGGCAGCCCAACTCCGCCGGTGCGCCTTCGGGCCCGCGGACTCGGTTGGGGGCCTTGGGCCTTCGAGGCCGGTGGCTTCGGCTCTGGTGCGGGAGGGCCTCCGAGGATCAAGGCCTGGATCCGGATCGGTGCTGGTCAACCTCACAGTACCTTCCCCAGCACCGATCGCAGTGACAACGCCCCCGACACCGCTGTGCCCCCGGCCGGCATCGACCCCAGCCTCACCACCGACTTGGAGCCGGACCGGCGTCAACCGCCGCCGGTACCGGCCAGTACTTTTGTACCACTGTTCTTTCCTGGGGTTCCTTTCCACTCTGAGTAGCACCCAGAGGAAGGTGAGGAGGACTGGAAGGGGTGTGTTGACCCTCTGGCAGACCAGCTGGAAGAGCTGGACTGGAGAGAGGAGTTCGGTGAAGCCAGTGGTCTGGATACGTCCCCAGACCTTGGTATGCTTCCTCCCCCTACCGTGGCTACGGCGGAGGGAGCCTCCTACGCTGCGGTGTTGCGTAGGACAGCCGAGGCCCTGGGCCTTAAGCTTCCTATGGTGGCAGTTAGGACTAACCTGACTGTGGAGCCCCTGCTGCCTTTCAATGAGGCAAACACAAGGAGATGATGGACGGAGCGCTGAAACTTTTCAGACACTCACCCCCAGTCACAGATCTGGGTTGAATCCATCATCATTCTTTAGCTCACTTCGCCACCCCAGTTCAGACACAGCTATATGCAAATCAGTCTTGACCCTGTGCCTCATGGGAACAGTCCAGACCGAACTGCCAAGCCATGTCTTCCCTGGACCGGAAACAAGCATCCTGGGACCGGTTTCGGGCTAACAGCCCTCATCAGCCAGGCTAGCTTGAATCCAGTGGCAAAGTGAGCAATGAGGCCCTCACTGACATCCTACGAGGCACTTGGTCCAAGCTCAGCACAGGAGCCCCTGTGGACAGGATGATTGCCCGACGCCACTCCCCAGCTCCGGGCGACCCACTTTTCCTATCCCAACACCCTACCCTTGAGAGCTTGGTGGTCCAAGCCTCATCCTCAAAAGGTAGCGCATTCCCTACAGCACCCCAGGATAGGGAATCCAAGAGGCTGGACCACCTTGGGAAGATGTTTTCTTCCGCCAGCTTACACTGCGGTCGGTGAACACCAAATGTCTCTTGGTCTGTTACACACACACACTGTGTGGGACACGGTTGTGCAGATGCTGCCACAGTGCCCGGAGGAGGCCTGGGCCATGCTCACCCGAGCTGTTGCTGAGGGTCGAGACGCAGCAAAGTTCACCATCTGGTGTGGGCTGAAAACCGCCGACTCGCTGGGCAAAACGGTTTCCACGTCTGTAGCCCTGAGGCGCTACACCTGGCTGAGGACCTCTGGCTTCTCTGGGGATGTCAAATCTACACTTTTGGACTTGCCCTTTGATGGGCGTTGCCTGTTTGGCGAAAAGGCGGACAACGCACTTGGGCGCTTCAAGGACTCTAGGGCTAAGGACAGATCCTTGGGCCTCGCAGTCGCTTCTCGTCCCATGCAGTCTGCCTTTCGCCACCTTTCGTGGCAACCTCTGCACGGCTGGGGACGTGGGACCCAGCGTCGTGGGTCTGGGGGCCAGAGGGCGGGCCAGTCCACCACTGCCCCCTCTGCAGCAGCCTCCAAACCTTCCTAGTCCGACTTTTCAAGGCCCCCAGTTGCCAGTGGGCGGCAGGATTCGCCATTACCTCCCCCATTGGCACAACATCACGCCATACAGGTGGGTTTTGCAGATAGTCCGATGGGGCACCTCCCTCCCCTTCGAGACTACGCCTCCCTCCATGCCACCAGCATTCCATCGCATGTCGGAATATCATTTGGCCCTTCTCCGTGAGGAAGTTGCAGCCCTCTTGGCCAAGGGGGCTATGGTTGCTACTCCTACTACTTCCTGGTACCCAAGAAGGACAAAGGCTTGCTTACTATCTTAGAGCTCAGGGATGTCAACCACTTCCTCCGGAATGCTAAGTTCAAAATGCTGACGCTGGCTCATGTCCTGTCTGCCCTCGATCCTAGAGACTGGATGGTAGCGTTGGACTTGCAGGACGCCTATTTCCACATCCCCGTCCTGCCAGCCCACAGGCGTTACCTACAGTTCACGGTAAGCCACGAGCATTTCCAGTTTACCGTGCTCCCCTTTGGCCTTACCAGTCCCCCTCGGGTGTTCACGAAAGTGATGGCAGTGGTCACAGCTCATCTGCGCAGATCAGGGGTTCCAGTCTTCCCCCTATCTCGACGACTGGTTGTTGAAGGTGAGCTCGCCCCAGGCTGTCGTCTCCCATCTCCAGACTACGGGGGACCTCCAGCATTCGCTGGGGTTCACAGTCCACGTGCCGAAGTCGCACCTGAACCCCTCTCAGAAGCTCCTTTTCATCAGAGCGGTTCTGGACACAGCACAGTTTCTGGCTTATCCTCCCAAGCAGCGAGTCCGGAATATTCGTGCTATGATACCAATGTTCCAGCCTCTATCCCGGATTTCGGTGAGAATGATCCTGAGGCTGCTGGGCCTCATAGCCTCCTCCATCCTGCTGGTGGATCATGCCAGGTGGCATATGCGGGCTCTGCAGTGGGACCTGAAGTTCCAGTGGGCGCAGCACCAGGGCAGTCTCTCCGATGTCGTCCAGATCTCGGAGGGGACTGCACGTCAGTTACAGTGGTGGCTCACAAACCAGGATTGGGTCAGCGGCAGATCCCTCTCCCTTACCCAACCAGAGTTCACAGTGGTGACTGATGCATCACTCCTGGGATGGGGCGGCCACATGGGAACGGCGGACATCAGAGGCCTCTGGTCTCCGGCGGAGTCCGGGCTCCACAGCAACCTTCTGTTGCTCCAGGCGATTCGTCTTGCACTGAAGGCATTCCTCAAAGGAAGAGTAGTGCAGGTGTTCACGGACAACACCTCCGCCATGTGGTACTGCAACAAACAGGGCGGTGTGGGGTCCTGGACCCTACGTGAAGAGGCCCTTCGCCTCGAAGTGGCTGGAACATCAAGGCATGTCCCAGATGGTTCAACACCGGTCAGGTTCCCTGAACGCCAGGGCGGACGAACTCGGCTGCAGGTGCATGATGGATCACGAATGGCGTCTTCACTCGGAGGTGGTGCAAGGTATCTTTCCGCAGTGGGGAGAGCCTTGGTAAGATCTATTTGCCACCGAAGAGAACGCGCAATGTCAGCAGTTCTGCGTGTTGGAGTTTCCAAGGGGGCACTCACTCAGCGACGCTTTTCATCGAGAGTGGAGTTGGGGTCTTCTATACGCCTTTCTGCCCAGAGTGCTGAAGAAGATAAAGCGTGACCGGGCCCAAGTCATTCTTGTGGCTCTGGACTGGGCACAAAGAGTCTGGTATCTCGAGCTCTTGAACATGGCCATCGATCCTCCGATCAGACTGCCTCTTCGGGAGGATCTTCTGTTGCAGCAGCAGGGGACGGTCCTCCACCCGAACCTGTCCAGCCTCTACCTGCTTGCGTGGAGATTGAGTGGCGACAGTTGACAGCTTTCGACCTTCCTTCCGAAGTCTAACGTTATCTTGGCAGCCGGGGGTCCCTCCACCAAAACGGTATACGCCTGTAGATGGATCAAATTTGTGGCATGGTGCACAGCAAAGGCTGTGGATCCCCTTTGTGCCCCTCTTTCTGAGGTTCTCCTCTTCATTCTTTCTTTGGCCCAGCAGGGATCTGCTCTGGGCACTCTTAAAGGCTATCTTTCGGCCTTTTCGGCCTTTCTTCGCCTTCCTGATCAGCCTTCTCTTTTCAAGTCTTTTCTTAAGGGCATTACTCGCCTTTTTCCTCCTATTCCTTTCGTAAGGCCCCAGTGGGACTTGAATCTTGACTTACCTGATGTGTGCTCCTTTCGAGCCACTGCATAATTGTCCTCTGACTCTTGACTTTAAAGACTGCCTTTCTGGTTGCCATAACCTCTGCTCGCAGGGTGAGGGAGTTTCAGGCCCTATCTTCTAAACCTCCTTTCCTTGCTGTCCATCCAGACAAGGTTGTCCTTGAGGCTAGGCCTTCTTTTCTTCCCAAACTGGTTACCTCTTTCCTCAAAGGACAGACCATCACTTTGCCCACCTTCTTCCCTCCCATGTATCCTTCCAAGGAGGAGAGACTTCACTGTCTGGATCCAAAACGTGCGTTATCATATTATCTGGATCGCAGAAAACAATTCCGGGTGGACGATCAACTCTTTGTTGGCTATGTGGGTGCCAAGAAAGGTCGGGCCGTGCAAAAACTAACCATCTCTCGATGGGTCGTCCTTTGCATTAAGATCTGTTATTCCTTGGCGAAAAAGGAGCCTCCAGTAGGACTGCGCATCCATTCCACCAGGGCGACGGCAGCCACTACTGCTTTGGGACGTGGAGACCCCCTCCGTGACATCTGCCAGGCAGCTATGTGGGCATTATTGCACACGTTCACTAAACATTATTTCCTGGATAGTCCAGCCCGGAAAGACTGCTTTTTTGGCAGTTCGATTCTCCAGGACTTTCTAGTGTGAACTTAGTTCGCAGACCCACCTCCGGGTTTGGTATTGCTGGGGTATCTATTCTAAGGTAAGGAATCTATGACTAATAGTCTCTTTCAGATGAACAAGTTACTTACCTTCGGTAACGATATATCTGTAAGAGACATATATTAGTTATAGATTCCTTACCGCCCTACCCATCCTCCCCTTTCTGCGAACTGACTTCTAGAGTAAGGGACTCCCTTTCAGGGCCCTAGTTTTGTGCACCAGTGGTCAGTGTCTTGCATGGCTCTGCGCTTCTGGCGTGGAATGTCGTGTAAAAGAACTGAAAGCGCGCTGGGGTGGCATCTAACTAGATACCGAGACGTCATTCCGGTGATCACGACGCCAACGACGAACGCGGAGTCGACCGACGCCACCTACCGACGAGCAGGGGTACTGCTGAGAAAAAATTCTCCGGATCCAGTCTGACGCCTGGGGGTAATTCTAAGGTAAGGAATCTATAACTAATGTCTCTTACAGATATATCGTTACCGAAGGTAAGTAACTTGTTCATTTACACCAAATCACAAAAAGCACAATCTGCGGACCAAGATCTAGCTTCCCTGCCAAATGTGGTGTAAATCCATTTAGCAGTTTTTGTGGTAGCACTTCTTATAGAAGTCTATGGAAAATGCATGGGGAAATTGCATTTTGGGACCCCCCTTGATGGATCACCCCAAAACCCCTTGCACAAATCAGTCAAAAAGTAGCACCTTTTTGGAAAGTTTTGTGGCGATTTGTCAAAAGGGGCCAAAGTTATTAGCAACAAAGTAAACACTTTTCCTATGGAACAGCTGGCCTAACTATAACTACCCAGTGGCAGTCGCTACTGGATAATATATATCCATATCCCAGTATAGTTTGTTAGGTCTACTTTTCTATTTGAAGAGCGTTTTTCCTATGAACAGCTGACCTAACTATACCTACCCAGTGGTTACCGCCACTGGGATAGCCACCCATCCATCCATAATTCATCATTTAAATATTGGTATATCTGAACGGTTGAGTTCATGAGGCCAACAGTCACACAAATTTAAAAAAGGAGCCATCTAATCGGTCATGAGGGCTTTTTTCCCCCGTCCACTGCCTGGCTTCTGCAGATTGTATGGCAACATGAAGAGAAATATTGTGGCTGCCATTTTAGGGCATGGGAACTTGGTCCCTGTGTCATGAAAATTTTCAAAAACTTAATTGGGGAGTGGGAGTAGAGTAGGGATACCCTTATCCAATCCCCTCACCCAGACCATGTGGGGTAGTCCCACGGAGCACAGGACTACACTGGCTCTGGCGGGGCAGCCACAGGATTGAGAAAACAAAAAAAGGGGGTCCTGGCCAGCACAAGAGGGTTTGGCTGCCCGCGGAGGTTGGTCACAAGGTCTGGACACGGCCAGGCCATGTGTCCAACACCAAGCTGTACGCAACGATAGGTTGGCTGCCAGTGGGGGGGATGGGTGCAGGGCTTGGCCACAGGTCCAAATAGAATAATTTTGGGAGGGTTTCTGCAATCTTGTGTTGTAGCCAGTGATATCTTTGGACTCCCATGGGGAGCACAGGCTTTGCTAGCTCCAGCGAGTTTGCGAACACTTTATTTAAATTTTTTTAGTAGGTAGCTTGGGGGTTGGCTTCCCACGGGGGCTGGGAACTTCCCTTTCGCTCATGGCTAAAGGCTGTGTACGGCCTAGGGGAGGGTGAGGGGTTCTGCCTGCATGGTGTTGGCCGTGCCGGTCCTGCTGCCAACCACATGCTGAGCACGGGCACCTGAAATCAACCAGTTATAGTTATCTTAACGATGATTACATGCCCTTAAGTAACTAACTCTCACCCCCCCATGCAAACTCGTCATCAGTGATGTTATTCCAGATGTTGCAGTCATGCTATCAATGTCATAGATCATGTCAGGAGTGAAGTAATATGTGGGGTAATTAGTGCATAGCGAGGGTGCGAGTTATAGTTACTTGAGACAACCATAACTGGTGTGTTTTCACTGGTTATTTTGAGGTTAAAATGTTACGTTATCACTCAAATTTTCACCTAACCACAATGTTACTTTATCCTTTGTTTTTTCCCAGTGAATGTGTGTGCGTGTGCGTGTGTATGTATATATATATATATATATATATATATATATATATGTATATGTATGTATGTGTGTATATATATATATATATATATATATCACAGTTAAGGA
The DNA here is from genome assembly GCA_963921515.1 of Calotriton arnoldi. NCBI lineage: Eukaryota > Metazoa > Chordata > Amphibia > Caudata > Salamandridae > Calotriton > Calotriton arnoldi. Next base: position 285,430 of record CAWUFW010003713.1, on the reverse strand, counting down.
GGCAATATAGTCCTGTGGCCCAAAAGTGACTATTTAACAGAAGCCTACAATCATTTGAATGACACGTTGTGTTATAAGCGGTCTAGTCTGCAACAGATCAAGGCAGTTAAGGATGCGCTTAAACAAGATTTGACAAAATGGATAAGTGAGGGTCTTATCTCCAAAGACGAGATATTTTATTGCCTGTCATATTTTATCCCACAGATCCACAAAAAAGTTCCCCCGATTCCAGGTAGAAATATCATATCCGCAAATAATGGTCTCCTGGAAACAAGGTCACAATATGTTGATTTTTTTCCTCCAAGAATTTGTTGTGACGCTGCCATCCTACATCAGACACTGGTGACTTCCTTAAGAAATTAAACAATGTACCCTGGTCTGAGAATTACATCCTTATCACCTTAGACATCACGTCTTTATATACCAGCATCGACCACACTGACGGTTTGAAAGCAGTAGAGCATTATCTGCGCAAAATACCTTTCAATATGTATAAGCACAATGCCATGTTGTTAGAGATGATTAGCTGGTGCTTACATAACAACTATTTCTTATTTGGAAAGGAAGTGTTCCAACAACTTATAGGTGTGGCTGTTGGAGCCTGCTTCTCCCCCAGTTATGCATGCTTGCACGTGGGCTGGTGGGAAGAGCAGGTTCTCCACGTGACCCACAAAACAAAATGGGAGGCACATGTTATTAGTTGGATGCGATACATCGATGATGTATTTGTAGTTTGGAAGGATCTAGTGAAAGCGCTATGGTTTTTGTGGACGGTATTAATGTCAACAAATTGAATTTGGAATTTAATGCACAAATGAATCCGTATGCTATTGACTTCTTAGATTTTTTTGATTTTTTTTTTTTTACAGAGTTTTATATAGCGGCAACTTGACCTGAATTGGGTATCAGAGCGCTTTACAGAGCACCAGTTGCATTACATGAGGACACATTCATTTTTGTTAGTCACGGCGAGATTAAGTGATTTGCCCAGAATCACAGGATGTTCAGCATCACTGCCGAGACTCGAACCCAGTTCCCCAGATTCGAGGTCGACCGCCCTAGCCGTTAGGCCAACTCCTCTCCCCTAGATGTACACATATGTTGTTGACAGTAAATTAGAATCCACCCTGCACCGTAAAAGTACTGCAGGAAATTCCACATTACATGCCTCCAGTTTCCATCCAAAACACCTAAAAAGCATCCCCTATGGAGCGTTCTTAAGACTGCGTAAGATTTGCAGTTCAGACCATGATTTAACTTGATGCCAACAAGAAACCAAAAAGAGATTTTACGAAAGTGGCTATGACATCCAAACCATTGAACATGCTTTAGCTAAAGCTAATTAAATCACTAGAGAGAGTATGCTTTCACAAAATTTAAACCGTAGTGACCCCACATGGTATAGCTACTCCAGGACAGGATGAGGAGATGGAGAATAGACTCATTACTACATATAGTCGTCAGGAGAGGCAAATTAGATCTATCGATAATCAATGGCCAATAGTTATGACTGATTCCATATTAGGCCAACGATTACCGAATAAACCCACACTAACGTTTAAACAGGCACCCTCTATGAAAAGTGCGTTACTTCAAAGCAGCCCAGAGGTGGACATTAAGACTACTAAAACAAATTGGCTCTCACTAGAAAATGGTTTCTACAAATGCGGCTCATGTAGAGCTTGCCGTTTTGGGGTAAATACATTTGACTATATGTCTGCATTTAGTCCCAAATCTATAGAACTGAAGGGCGTCTAACTCCGCAGAACAGAGTTTGCGGTATATGTCCTTGAATGCACCTGTGGGCTTCGCTATGTGAGTAGCACTAAGCTACAGGTGCATTTGAGAGTATTGCAGCACTTCAGGGCGATAGTCAACTCGGACCCCACCTACCCAGTGGCAAGGCATTTTAAACTGGAACACAACAATGATCTCAGGTGTTTGAAATATTTTGTAATAGGAGCTGTCCCGCCCATAAGAAGAAAACAATGCTTTGCCGTTTGGAATCAAGGTTCCTTTTGGAATTGGATTCCAAATCACCCAATGGTCTCAATAACAGTGAGGAATTTACGAGTCACCGTTATATCACTTTTAATTAACAATTAAAGCAAATGTGAATTTCAGGCATTTAGATGCAAATATGCAATATCGTTGTGTGATAGAGGCTAGAACTGCCACTACAGGTTTCTGTAAAGCCTATGCATTAGACACAATCAAGAAGAGTATTCCCTCAAAGATTTTATATGAACTTATACAACAATACACATAGCACTTTGTTTATTATTGGCACTTTAATATTTGATACATGACGTTTGTAGACCTTATCTATGTATTTATACACTTATTTATATATCTGCTCAGTCATCTACTGTAAAAAAACTATTTTAGAATGTTTTCTTATCATTCATTTTGTGTGCTCTATTTACTAGCTACTGTTAATGAATTAATAAGTGAATATACAATGTTACTCATTAACATTACCACTTTGGTGCTATTTTACTCCCATTTTAATTGTGTGCACGAATTAGTACACATTTGAAATAATGCATTAATGTTTCAGTATATTGCTATTTGGTCTCACAATTACTGTGGTTAAATTGAGTCCTTTATATCTCTTTTTAATGTGTAACATGAGTCACAATAGGAAATGTGAACAGTCTGTTTTCCAATAGAACTGACAAAAAAACAAAAAAATGTAATCGAGAAACACATATGGGTAGTCTGTTTTTTATGGCCATTTCAAATGTCAATCACGTGGTGTTTTATGATCATTTATTCGAACTCAAGTCGCAGTGCGCGTGATGTGATCAAGGTCGCATGTGGTGGCCGAAACGTGTCATATCTACATGTTTGGAATAAATCTATTCCAAGCATGAAACTTTGGAATCCGTGCCCTTTTCAATGCCAAGAGATGCATTTTGGAGTGTTAAACAAAAAAATGTATATATAGATATATATCTATATATTACCTACTGGCGGTCGCCAGTAGGTAGTTATAGTTGAGACCTTGTTTTTATTCAAAAAGCGTTTTTTCTTTTGCCAATATCTATGGTGCCGTTTGACGAATCTTTGCGAAATTTTCATAACTAATGGCCCGCTCCGGTCAGCTCCTGTCTTGAAAGTTTCGGTGTGATTCGTCAAGTGGGGGCCGAGAAAAAAGGGGGGGGGTCCCAAAACACGTTTTCCCCATGTTAATTTCCATAGGAATTTTGAAACGGGTTACAGCCCGAACTGCTGAACGGAATTACACCGAGTTTGACAAAAAGGTAGCCCTTGGTTTAGAAAGAGACCTTTTTTTTTTTTTTTTTAAATGGTGTAAATCCGTTCAGTAGTTCCTGAGAAATTCAAAAAATAATATCTATCTGAGCACCGAGGAGGGTTCGCGAACCCTCCCGGGCACGAGCTTCACTCTGATTGGCTGTCAACACTCCAAACCAGGAAGTGTTGGCAGCCATCTTGTGACTCGCTAACCGAGTCACAAGAAATCAGTAGAAAAAAAGGTGAAAAACAAGAAAAGGGGGTAGGGTAGAAACACCCTGACCCTCTAGGCCTGCTCAGGGGGTCCCACAGGGACCCCCAGGCCCCAAAAAAGCATTTTTTTTAAAAACAAAATCGGCAGAATTCGCGCTGGGTACTTATAGTTTAGACCTAGTTTCCATAGGTAGAGCGTTTTTAGGTCTCGCCTGAGCCAGCGCGCATGCGCTGCTCTGCGAGACATTTAGTAAGCGGGTTTTTAAAGTGCTGCTTTTGCCGGCCACCAACTTGCAGTTACGCACACAAGCGCGCGCGCCTCACAACTGCCATCTTTCTCGCGCGCGACGTGCATTCATCTTCATTTTCCACTAGCGTGCTTGCCGTCGCGCGCACCCCTGCTTTCACTTTTGCCTTCGCACCACTCGCGTCCTTTTTTTTTTTTTTTTCCTTCTTCTTCTCGCGTGCTTGTTCCAGCTTGCTGCCTGCATATAACATGGCTGCCGATGTCAGCCCTGTGCAGGTGCTCTCTGTACCGTAACCCAGCTCCTCTGTCTCGCTCTACAGTCCGTGACTAAAAGACTTTAACCTTCGCTCTGCAGCACACGCCATCACGTGATCGGAGAGCCCCGCAAGCAATTGGTTGGCACAGCTCCCATTGACTTGCCTTGACCATCGAGCTTGCATGCAGTCTCAGAACCGAGTCTTGTTCGCTTCTTAATTCTGAGACGCTTGAAGATCTCTCGTGCATGTCACCATGGCTACCAGAGGCGGCGATGCGGACGACTCTTGCAGACCCTACCAGGTGGCAGTGCTTGGCGCCTCTGGTTTTACTGGTCATACATTCTCAGCGGCACTTGTGCAGCAGCTCATTGCTTTGTACCACCAGTGTCTGCTGGGAGATGTAGTTTCCTCCATGGTCTCTTACCTATTTGACTTGTGTTGCTTCCTTTACAAAATGGGTTTTGTAGTCCAGAATCGTTTTTACGCTTATGTTGATTATCTTTGTGGTATGTCTATGGATGTCGCTTGCCAATTTTATATTCTTGTGGATTCATGTCCTTCCTCCAAATCAACGATCGGGGTAGATTTTACACAGTGAATTTACCGGCAAACAGAGGATTTGTACCAGGAGATCCCTGCATCATGCTTCTCTCTCTCTGTCTCTCTCTCTCTCTCTCTCTCTCACTCTTTCTCACTCTTTCTCACTCTCTCTCACCCCTTTTACTCTCTCACCCCTTTTACTCTCTCTCACCCCTTTTACTCTCTCTCATCTCTTTTACTCTCTCTCATCTCTTTTACTCTCTCTCATCTCTTTTACTCTCTCTCATCTCTTTTACTCTCTCTCATCTCTTTTACTCTCTCTCATCTCTTACTCTCTCTCATCTCTTACTCTCTCTCATCTCTTTTACTCTCTCTCATCTCTTTTACTCTCTCTCATCTTTTACTCTCTCTCATCTCTTTTACTCTCTTTAATCTATCTTTCTTCCCTCACAACCCCCGCCTCCCTCGCTCTCTGGGACAAAGACACTGAAACCTATTGTTTTCACATGTTGAAGCTGCAGTAATACGTGGTTGCGTGTTGCATTTGCACGCCATCCCTTTGTGTTTTTGCCGTGGGTAGAATTCCCCAGCCCCTCTTCTTGGCGTGTCATCCCAGCCACACCCCCTCTCCTCACTCCCCACCAAGGCCTTCACACATCACTATTTGCTGAATCACTCGGATGCTGTAATGTTCTACAGCACAATTCTGTTAGCGTTATCTTTCCTCCAGACGGCTTGACCGTAAACATCCCACGCATATCCTGTCTGTAGCCAGCAGGTGTATAACATCTGCATTTGGTGGACTATCATTGGACTAAGCATTGGCATTGCCAATAGGTCTCGCTTTTGGGACCTTATAAGTATTTAGTTATGCAGCACAATATCGTTGGTGCAACAACAGCAACTGTTGCATGGCTAAACACTTATAGGGTACAAGGTTTAGCCATGCAACAGCTGATGTTGTTGCACCAAGGATATTGTGCTGCAAAACTAAATACTTATAAGGTCCCAAAAGCGAGACCTATTGGCTATGTCAATGCTTGTTTCATTTGCAAATAACTTTGACATTGTTTGACAAATTCTCGCGAAAGTTTCAAAACTAACACAACACTCACTCCATCTGCTGTCTTGAAAGTTTCCTGGTGATCCTGTTATATGGCCCTTAGGGTCATTGTCGACATTGCTAAGTTAGCATGAGCTTTGCTGCCATGATGCTGCTTTTGCGCGTGTTACTACATGACTTTATTTTTGCAAGACGTTTGTGCCTTTCACATGAGAACTGTCTGCTTTTCGCGTCCTTTGCTGAAGTTCCTGGAGTTTAGTCTGAACACGATGTGCAAGGTCGATAAACAAGGCCCCTTGCTATTCTGGTCAGTCCCTAGCACCTAGACATAACATGCTAAACACAGCTGCAATGCTGGAGACTCGTGCTTTGATATTACGGGGATGCATGTTGTTTTATCACACAGTTGGAGAGAGCCTTTTCCATGGAGAAGAGCTATGCTGTTCCTATGATGTAAACCTTGCATCTAGGCTTTAAGGTATGGGGTCTGCTGTCAAAACCCAGAGATCTTCCTTTTTCTAATAAACATCTTCCAGCCAAGGGGAGGGTGGTTAGGTTTTTTTAGTCCTTTTTCCACTGTCTTTGTAAAATGACTTCCCCCTTTGTGCTATATGGAATTGTAACAGTGCTAATTTTCTTGAGTTAATGCATTTTGCTGCTGATAGTGGCTCATATACTGTATTGTAGGAAACCATAGTTAAAATAAACATTTTGAACTATTACAGTGACTCTGCCTAATCTTGTTGTGGACAAGTACGACTAGCGAACGAAAGAGCATGTCTTGCTACCGCGATTCCTGAGAGAGTCGGCAGTGTTGTGTTCTGGGTTGTCTAATCATTTGTAGCTCTGATTTTTGGAGGAGAACGAAAGACACTATAGCTAGTCGATTTTGGACACTAAGGTGGTAGCTTGGTACACCCCATACACCGAGGTCCCATTTTCCTGCGCATAGTTCTGTGTAGGTGCAGAATCCCCGCAACAATCCGTCAAGCGGGGGCTGAGTAAAAAGGGGGTGGAGGGTCCCAAAACACGTTTTCCTCATGTTAATTCCCATAGGACCCTAAGACACGGCTACAGCCCAAACTGCTGAATGGAATTTCACCAGATTTGGCTGAAAGGTAGATATTGGTCCAGGGAAGTGCCTTTTGTGATTTGCTGTAAATCGGTTCAGCAGTTTTAGAAATATTAACTGAAATCCAAATTTGTATATGTTGGGACGCGAAGGCTCAGCGACCCCTCCCGATCTTGTGCTGAGATCTGATTGGCTGCCAACACTTCAAATCAGGAAGTGTTGGCAGCCATCTTTGGACTCGACTTGAGCCGAGTTGCACTAAAAATGGTAAAAAAAATTGAGAGAAGGGTGCAGGGTAGGAATAGCCTGACCCTCTAGGCCTCTTGGGGGGGGATTGGGAGCACCCACAGGGACAAAAAAGCATTTTATTTGTTTAATTTTCAGCGTGAGCAACCATGAATTCACTGTTCCCGACGGGAAAATAAAGTGCGGCCTTCCGCGCTTCTTTTCTAATAGGCCCCCTGGTGGGCCAGGTCCTGGGGGCAGTAGCACTTATGTAAAAGAGGTCCCTCTCCTGTGGCTGATCATAAGCCCCGGGGACTGCCACCTCCCTGAGGCAAGTGTAGTTAATTCAATGCGGGGGCCCATGCGGTGCCCCTATCCGCAGCTCCAGGAACCACCACCTCCCCGGGCCACTATCAAAAATAAACATAGGGGGTCCATCGCGTACCCCTGGCCCTGGGGACCACCTCCTTCCAGGGGCAAAAATTTAAGATGGAGGGTGCCATTTATGGTCCTGGGGACCGCCACCCCCCAGGGCTGGCTCCTGGAGCAGACAGCTCCCACCAAGCAAAAGCAAACATAACTCTGCTTTCTGCAAGCCAGAGCTGTCAAACCACTGCGGCTTGCAGAAAGTTTTCATCTGTTTCTCTGCACGCAAATATGCATGCACAGAAACAGGTGAAAACATCACTCTGGCAGACAGTGTGCTGCCTTTTAGCAGCCCCCTGTCTATCACAGCAATCCTGGCTCCCACAGGAGGCGGGGAGCCGGCAGGGACCACAGGGGCTTTGAGGCTCCCCCCACGGTCCCCAACATAGGTCACTGGGTGCCCTAGGGGCACTCAGAATAAGGAGGCTGAGCCCCAGGGCATTGGGTCCCTGGGGCCAAAATCAGCCCAGGAAGGGGGTGCCCATGCAGCCATCCTCCCAATATTGCTATGGCCAGGCCTCAGGGGATGGGCTCCCCAGGGCCGAAATCAGCTTGATGAGGGGCCCTCCTTTCCCATTGTAAAAATGAGGGGAAAAAAGGCTATGGGAGAGGTCGCTGGAGGCCCCTCCCCCTTTCTCAACCACCCTGCAAAGGGGCCTTCTGGCGCACAACTTGTTGGGGATAAATTCCCCTAGCGTAGTAAGGGGCCTTGGGGGCCAACAACCCCTCCTGTAAGTACTACACAGCGGGATTGTTGAGAGCTCGTGGCGGGCCCGCCCCTTTCTCTACCACTCTTCAAACACGCCTCCTGATGCACTACTGGTTGAGGGATGAAGTCCCCTTTGATGCAGAGGATCCTTGGGGGCCAACAACCCGTCCTGTTACCTCCAGTAAGTCTCACACAGCGGGATTGCTTAAAGCTCGTGGCACGCCTCACCCTCTTTCTCCACTACTCTGCAAGCGTGCCTCCCAGCGCACTACTGGTTGGGGGATGAAGTGCCCTTGGCTGTTGAGGGTTCCTGGGGGGCTAAGAAGCCCTCCTATTACCAGAAGTAAGTCTCATACAGCGGGATTGCAGAGAGCTGGTGGGAGATCCTGCCCCATTTCTCCAACACTCTGCAACCGCGCCTAGTAGTTAAAAATAAAACCATAGAAATTCACTTAAAAAACCAGAGGTTACAGGACCGTTATAGCTAGGAAATAGAATTTAAAAAACCTTAGAAATACACTGAAAAATCCAAAGGTTACAGAGACGTTATAGTTAGGCTCAGATTTCACTTGTACAAAACCATAGAAATTCAGCAGTTCTAGTTACCTGAAAGAACTATAACTTATTCCTCCACAATGCACTGCTTAGGACCTCACATATGACATCACTGTTATCTCAAATGACATCAATGATGTCATCATCCACAGAACTACTCACCCCCATACAATCTCTCGTATGCCCACTCACACACCCATACAACCACATACTCACTCACTCTTCTGTAGAGCCACTCACTCACACATGCATACCCACTCACACAGCCACTCACACAATTTTCTCACCCATACAGCCACTCACACAGCCATACACTCACCCACACAGCTACTCACGTACCTACTTATACACCCATACAGCCAGGTGTGAGATGTGTGCCACTCACACACCTACTCACACACTGATACAGACAGTCACACACCCACTTAGATCACACATGTTGGAGATAGTATCACTCAGTAGTACAACTAGTATACTGATCTGATCTATCTTTGGTAGTAAGTTAGTTTATATGTTTAACACCCATAAACTCTTAAAAACACACTCCCTTGATGTCATCTGTGATGTCATTTGAGATGTCAAGAGTGATATCACTGATCATGTCATGAGTAATGTAATATGTGAGGTCATAAGCAGTGCACTGCAGGGGCGTAAGTTATAGTTAGCTCAGGTAACTATAACTGCTGAATTTCTGTGGTTTTGCACGAGTGAAATCTGAGCCTAACTATAACGTCCCTGTAACCTTTGATTTTTTTTTTTCTTCCAGTGTATTTCTACATTTTTTCAAAATTCTGTTTCCGAACTATAACGTCCCTCTAACCTTTGTGTTTTTTTTTCTGTGAATTTTCAAGTTTTTTAAAATTCTATTTCCTTACTATAACAACTCTGTGCGTCATTGACAAGAAATGTAGGACAATAACATATCATTTAGATCAAATGGAATAATAAATGCACATTCATCTAATTCAGTGCAAGTGCTAAATTCCATAACTGGTGTGAGAAAGCACTGCTTATTCTCTCACAGGTTCCATTTTACAATGCTTTTACAGAGAAAAACAATCATTGTATTAGTCTGCAGTCAAGAATGGTATAATTCCTTTGCTTATAACTACTATGCTTGGCAAAGCAGCATGGCATAAACCAGGTAGTTAGATTCACATTAAGTAATATGCTGTTTGCTACTCATTTTGATAGAGGAGAGGGGCATCATCAGTCACTTGAAGCTTCACTTTCCTAAGGATTTGCCCATCCTGACACTCCAACATGGCAGTGGGCATATTAAATGCTACACACCTGCATGCACGAGTCACACACATACATATATATATTATACATGCATGCATGTGTGCACGTTCTGTGTTTCTACATCAAAATGCTCACACATGCACCCTTAGACAAGCATGCGCAAGCATCACACTTTTCCAAGCGTTAAACTTATGGAAACACTTAAGGTGACCAGAATCTATGAACAGTTTGTTCTCTGATAGGGCCACATATGAACCCCTATTTTAAGACATTCTTGTGGCAGTATGCAAGTCTGAGTGCATTCTCTATGCCAACATTGCCTAGTATTTTATTTATTATTTTCTTCTATAATAAGTTATCTCCTGCAAGGAGATTGCCTTTATAAAACGTTGCATTTGTTTTACCTTACTTGTTGAACTCCAAAATCTATTTTTCGGCACTTATTCAAATAAACAATATGGCTTAGCGCATTGGGCGCTCACTGCTCATATTTAGTTTCACAAATTCGGCCACATATGCAATGTGCGCAAGGAGAAAAAAAATGCAGTGAATGAAGGGCAGACATGTTGACTGGTACGAGGCCACACAAGAAGTAATACATTGAGTCTGACCTGCATCTCATTACTTCGACTACCTGCTGGGCAGGGTCTTGTCCAATTTCTCAGTGACACCATTCATTAAATATTCAAAAACCACAATGTTTGTAAACTTGTTCCAGGTGTTACCTATCTGTCAACATACCCCGCCTTCAAACTGATGTTTGTTGCCTCCTTATATACTGCTTATAAAGAGTTGTTATGATTTACCTGAGAAGCAGTTCATTTCTCCTTGTCCAGTAAGCATTTGGCACCTACTATAACATAGGATGCAAATCTTTTGTTAATATTGGATAGTGTAAAGAATCTAAATGTTCTTTCAGCTGTTTCAAGAGCTATTCTAAACTAGCTTGCAATATTTTATTTTCTTCGTCAGTGGAGAATTCACTCCCTCCACTTATTAAGGTTTTAATGTCTCATGGGCTCAAAGATTAATGCAAAAAAAATAGTCTTCTCTATTTGGGGGTTGTATTCCTGTAGTAGCAAATTTTCACTACTACTTTTTGTTCTTCCCTTTGAGACCAAGCTTATGATCGAATTTCGGATTTCAAATTGTCTAATAAAGATCAACGCACCTGGGCCTGTATTATGTAAATGGTGCATTTTCATTGTTTGCGCCTGGCGCACCTTTTGAAAGGTGCGCCCAGCCCAAGTAATGAAAGTGCGCTGCATTATGGGCAATGCACTGGGGGCAGCTCATTCCTGTGAAAAACAGGGTGGCTGCTTTGAAGCCGCTCTGTTTTCACTGTGCAGGCGGCACCCAGCTGCACTTTCAAAGGAGATTAGAGATCCCCTTGCAGGCGGGTGCAGTCACTGATGTCTGGGAGGGTCCACAGGACCCCGTTTCCCCCCTCCAGAGTGCCGCTCTCAGGGGACGCACTCTTGTCTTATTGAGATTGTTCTCTAGTATGCCTTTTTGCCATACTGGGATCCAGCCTCTTCTGTCAAGATATATACATCACATTATCATGTTCCCCTGTCTAGTGTTGGCACTGAGAGGTCTTGCAATGAGTCTATTTGAAAAGGTATCTTTACCAAAGAAAGATTGTGATGATACAAATTCCTCACCTTATGAATACCCAGGCGCTAGACTGGATCCAAAAATGTTTTAATAGCTTTTCCATGGCAGTAAGGGATCGAAGCCTGCTTCCTATCAGCGCATCAGACCACACCATAATGAAGTTACCAAAGACGTAAAGCTCCCACTCTAGTATCTGACATTAACACACTTTTTTATGCGCAACAGAGGCTGATCCAGTGCTCGCTCTTCAATACTCTTTACAGAGATTTCCTCACAAACCTTTTGGTTGCAATGCAAAAAATGTTCGGGTTTTAAACCCTTAGTGAGTGCAAGAGTCAGATGTCAATTATTCATCTTCACTGAAGTTGTGTGAGTCATGTTTAAGCATGCATGTACCCCAAAACAATAAAAGAGAAGCAAGATAAACTATTTCTGGCTAGGGCCTGAGACGACTACCACACCAAATGCAAGTTCCAGCCTTGTTCAACATATCCTCCATCACTAACCTCAAAGTCGGCCTGAGATAAGATGATTCCTTTAAGCGTTGATCCTGAGGTAAATCTTCTAGATGGTCTTCAACCCCAACTAAGTCATCCATAGAATTTAAACTGGTGGAGATTCAATGAGCACCATCGACTCCATTGGACCTGGTGTTTGCTCCAGTTTCATCCTCCACCTCTTCCTCAGGACCTCCCTCCAGGGCCCCCAGTTCTTCAGATTTACCCAGATTTCCCTTCTACAGGAACCAATCCTGCATTCTTTTTTAACGCAATGTTCCAAACGCTTAGGTTAGCCATGGCCCAACCTGGACTGCCTTCTGACCCAGGGTGGCCCGTAGGTGTTCTTTTGGATTTCTGCCAGAGCGACTTCCCATGGCTGAATTCACCCCCTCTTGCCTCTGCCTCCTCCAGCGCAGATGATGACAGCTGATGCCAGTGTGACTTTGATACTGGTCACTCCTCCTCTGATTCCAATACCAGCACTGCTGCCTCCTCTGAGGCAAACACCTCGGGTCTCATTATCGGATTGTCCTCTTCCTGAGCAGATATGCCGATCAGATCGAGGAGAGCAGCACAACGGTTACTGGAAGAGCAGCAATACAGAGAAAAGGCTGTTGGCTTTGGGCATTATGGAGACACTATGCACGCCCTATGAATGACTTCAGGACAGATTAGGAGGTCCCCCCAATTCTTGTCTGTGAAGACAGATTCTGATTTTAAGGCCTTGTGGGGGTGCTAGGGGCATTGATGCTTCGCCTAAGATGGAGGCCCCATCAGGGCCTATCCCCCATGAGGCAGGTTCTTTTCATGCATTGTTCAGGAAGGTGGCAGTGATGTTAGCACTACCACTTCCATTCATCAGTGTCAAAACAAGACCTTCACTAAGGTGCTTCAGCCATCCAAACAATCATCTGAACCCCTCTTGACATTTAACAAAGCCTTATTGGATGTGGTATTGGCTGCATGGGAAAAGCCTTCTTCCTTACAAACTCTGAGCAGATGAGTGGCCAGATACTGCAGGCCTGCACCAGGAGACCCCAGTTTTATATCTGTCCACCCCGCACCTGATGGTGCAGGTTTCTTGTTCTAATCTCTGTCCGTGAGCTTTTCCCACAGGCCCAGCGGAGAAAGAATGAAAAACACTTTAGGCTGCAGACAAAACTTATTCTCAGCAGGTAGTCTGACTTGAGGTCTCTCAACTCAACATGCCTTTTCAGATACTATGCACAAAGCCCTGTGGGATATGCCTCATCTATTTGTCCCAAATTTACCAGACCACCTGCAAGGACAAATTTCCAAGCTGGAGCAGGATGATCGTGCAGCCACCCAAAAAATCATTTAGTCAGGACTGGGAACAGCTCACTGTGTGGTGAGGGCTATGATTCACCGGTTCCCTCTTTGCCATCATGCTAGGTTCCGCATGTCCGGTTTCTCATCAGACGTCCAGACCACTTTGAAGGATCTGCCATTTGATGCTGTTCGGGGTATAAATCCGACTCCGCCTTGGAGCAGTTTAAACTCCAACACAACAACAGCATACACTTTAGGACTTCACCCTCTTCAGAAGAATTGTAGGAAATTTCAAAGTTTCGCGCAACATTTTATCGTCTGACAGAGGCAAACTGTGCAGCCCCAACAGCAGCCATAGAATCCGCAGCCTAAACAGTACAGCGACAGATGAAAGGGCCTTACCCATACCATTCAGAGAGCCTCCTTTTCATTCTCATCCTTCCATGGCTCACCTGAGAGCAATTCTAGTCCTTGTCAGAACATGAGACCGGTGTGAAGCCATGTGTACTCCGTTCTACAGCTGAGATGTCCATAACAAACCGAGGGTTCTTCACATTGGTTCATAGATCCTTTCTACAGATTCCTCCCCCCAGCTCCCTTCCGTCAGGTCAGGAAAACATATTCATGTCCTACAGCAGGAGGTGGCAGCCCTGCTGCAGAAAGGAGCAATGGAGTCTTGGCCAGAGCAGGAAATTAGGCAATGGTGCTATTCATGGTACTTCCTCTTTACCAAGAAGGACAACTTTTAAGACTCTTATTACATTCTGGTTCTGCAGTCGCACAGCAGATGACCTGCATTTCATGGTAGGGCCGACTCACTGCCAGTTTGTGGTTATCCCCTTTAAAATGGCATCTGCAGCTCAAATGTTCATGCAGGTGATTGTGGTGGTGGCAGCTCATCTTAGGAGGTCTGGAATCCCAGTTTTTTTTTTTTTACCTAGACAACCCTTGTCAGAGCAGTCATCCTAGATGGTGTTTCTACTCTTCGAGGCAGCATCATCTCTGCTCGTCAATCTAGACTTTTCAATCAGTACATCCTCGTCTCTCCTGGCACCCTCTCAGCACCTGCTGTACATAGGAGCCACCCTCCCCTGAGCGGTTTTATTATTATTATTATTATTATTAGGAAGTTTGTAAAGCGCAATGGTTACTCCCAACGGAGTGTTCCCGCGCTAGGACAACTGAGAGCCCCATAACCCTGCCACACTAATCGACTACCTACATAACCTCTCAGAAAGGAAGGCAGCAGAGTTATTGAAGACCGCCCCCTGAGTCACGGAAGAGCCAGGTTTTCAATTTCTTACGGAACCAAGGTTCTGACTCAGATATCCTCAAATCCACAGGAAGCTTATTCCAGGCCTTAGCTGCCAGGAAACCAAAAGATCTTCCACCAACCCTGGCCCTCCGCACCTTAGGCACAGTCATTCTCATACTGCCAAGAGATCTCAAATTCCAAGAATGTTGGTAGACCGCCAGAAGGGGGTCAGAAAGCGCGCCCCCTTTTCCTAAGGATCCTATGGCTGATGCAGAGAGCCTTAAATGTAACTCTAGCCTGTATTGGGAGCCAGTGTAGGTTTTTAGAGCTTCTCCTACCGGGGCCCTCCTGGGAATATTCAGGATAAGCCTAGCTGCGGCATTTTGGACCTTCTGCAAGATGTTCAGGTTTTTTGCAGTCACCCCTAGATACAGAACATTGCAATAATCAAGGCGAGACGTGACCAAAGCCTGTACAATAGTTCTTTTAGCATCCAGGGGGAGAAGGTCCAGAATCTTCCGCAGCATTTTCAAAATGCCAAAGCAGGTTCTGGCCACAGTAGAGATTTGCTGAGAAAAGGAGAGTGCTTCGTCGAACCACACCCCTAAATTTTTCACCTTGGCTTTCGGCACCGGGCAAGGTCCCAGTTCCTCAGGCCACCAGTGCTGTGACCAGAAAGAGGGCTGTTTTCCCACGACCAACACCTCTGTCTTCCCTGCATTCAACTGGAGGCAACTCAGTCTCATCCAGTCCATAAGCTCCCTCAGACATGTTTTAAAATCAGCAGCCCTTCCTCATTCTTGTTCTAGGGTCACAATTAGCTGAATGTCGTCAGCGTAAGATACCAGCTTAATTCCATGTCTCATTACAATATCTGCCAGCGGGCGCATATATATATTGAACAGGGTGGGGCTCAGAGCAGATCCCTGCGGCACCCCCTGGTTTAAAGGACAAACTCTGGACTTGAATGGATGTTGCAGAACCTAAAAGGTTCTGTTCTCCAAAAAGTTCTTCAGCCACATCCACGTGACACCTCCGACCCCGACCTCCCCTAGCCTCTCCAGCAGGAGGCCGTGGGACACCGTGTCAAACGCGGCACTTAAGTCCAGCAAAACCAGAGCAGTTGTTCTGCCTTCATCAGCTGCAGTCCTCAACACTTCAGCTGCTAGGAGAAGAGCGGACTCCGTGCCATGCATTGGCCTAAAACCGGCCTGGGTGTCATGAAGAGCCTGCCTCTCTTCTATAAACCTCGACAGTTGGCTATTCAGATGTTTCTCTGCAATTTTTGCCACATAAGGAAGTAGAGATATGGGTCTTAAATTTTCAGGGATGGCGGGGTCCAGTGAGGGTTTTTTCAGCAGAGGGACCACCATGGCGTGTTTCCATCTACTAGGAACCAGTCCTGTGCTAAAGGACAGGTTCATAAGTGAGGTGAGAACAGGGGCAATTATTTTTTTCCCTAATTGGAGAAATTTAGGAGGGACCGGGTCCAGAGGTGATCCCGATTTCACAGCCTCCATCAGCCCCAGAACCTCGTTTTCCACCAGAGGACAGAGGATAAACTTATCCTCGGTCAGAGGTGCCTCCATACTAAACACAGGAACATAGCTCCTACTACTATCTGGGAAGGAGGCAGATATCCTGTCTATCTTATCAAAAAAATAGTTGGCGACCTTATTACAGTACTCCGTAGAAGCAGGGAGTGCAGCAGTCACCCGTTCTAAAGAGGATAGTTGTTTCACTGCCTGAAAGATGGTCTTGGAAGAGTGTTTGGCTAGCTCAATTTGCCCTGTATAATATTCCCTCCGCACTCTCCTAATTTGACGATGGTAGAGCTTCAAAGCATCTAGATATTTCTGTCTATTTACATCCTGATAACTCTTCCTCCACTGGCGCTCAAGATGCTTGCAACTGGTTTTCATTAGCGCCAACTCTTCCGAAAACCACTTCGCCGAAGCGGATGTACGGGCATTTTTACATTGTTTCAGCGGTATCAAGGAGTCAACCGCCTTCGTCATCCAGCTAAAAATAGAGTTATCGGCTACCTGGCTGTTATCCCCTAATTCAGGAGGACAGCTCGCCAGAGCATCTTCAAAGGCATCCTGGGTAAGTGCGGACCATTTCCGGACCATTATAGGTTTGCAGCCCCTACCCTGCAAGTGAAGGGCCTGACCTGATATCGGTATATTAAAAGTCAGTAAAAAGTGGTCTGACCAGGGGACAGGTGGTAGAGCAGCTGACTGTGCAGTTAGTGAAAATATTGTCTAGCGTGTGGCCTTTGTTATGAGTGTAGGAATGTACCAGTTGAGTAAGGCCGAGTGCCTGAAGACCCGATACAAACTCAGCCGATTCTTTGCAACCATTGTTTTCAAGATACAAATTAAAATCTCCGACTAGAAAAAAGTTAGAGTAACGAAGGGCATACTGGGGTAGTATTTCCAGAAGCTCATCAATAAAAACTCTCCCCGAGCCGGGAGGTCTATAGATGAGGAGCCCAGAAACCGATCTGGAGCTAGAAATAGTTAAGTTAAGGCATTCAGGTTATGATTCTGATGTTTCGGGAAGGGGTTCCGAAGGGAGTGCTCTTGTATCTGCTAGATCTGCTGGCTTCCTGCATCCTTCTGTCACAAATGCAGGTTGGCACATGAAGGCTCTATATTCATGCCTCCGCAGGCAGTGGTTCCAGCAGGGGTAGATCCATCAGGCACTGTTCTCTCCAGGGACTCTAGAGCAGATTTGATCTGATCGGCAGTGGAGAAGAATCTATCACAAGGGATGTCCTTCAACTCCCTCCAACCGTGGTCACGGTGGTGATGGATGCCAAAAACCAGAGGTGGGGCATGCATCTGGAAGAATGAGAGATGAGATTTCTGTGAGACTGACTCTGAGGATGTTGGGCCTCATGGCCTCCTGCATCCTGTTAGTAAAGCATGCCAGGTGGCGTATGTGGGCTCTGCAGTGGGACTTAAAATTCCAGTGGGCACAGCATCGAGGAATTCTCAACGACATGGTCCAGATCTCGGAAGGAACTGCGAGAGATTTGAAGTGGTGGTTGACGAACCGCGATTGGGTCAGCGGCAGACCCCTCTCTTTTCCCCAACCATATCTCACAGTAGTGACAGATGCGTCACTTCTGGGATGAGGCGGCCGTCTGAGAGAGGTGGATATCAGGGGACACTGGTCTCTGGCGGAGTCGGAGCTCCACATAAATTTGTTGCAACTCCGAGCGATTCGATTGGCATTGAAGGCATTTCTTCTCTCTGTCAAGGGGAAGCTAATGCAGGTGTTCAACAACACCACCGCCATGTGGTACTGCAAAAAGCAGGGGAGGGTGGGGGCATGGACCCTTTGTCGAGAGGCCCTGCATCTCTGGACATGGCTGGAAAAGGCAGGGCATAACCCTGAACGCCAGGGTGGACAAACTCCGCCGTCGAGGACTAGCGGATCACGAGTCGCGTCTCCAGTCAGAGGTGGTGCAAGGTCTCTTTCAGCAGTGGGGAGAACGTTGGTTAGATTTGTTCGCGTCCGAAGAGAACGCACAATGGCGGCAATACTGCGCGCTGGAGTTTCCAAGGCGGCTATCGTTCGGTGGCGCTTTTCATCGCGAGTGGAGCTCAAACCTGCTGTACGCCTTTCCGTCCATACCACTCCTGCTCAGGGTTCTGCAGAAGATCAGGAGCAACTGGGCCCAAGTAATTTTTGTGGCTCCGGACTGGGCGAGGAGAGTTTGGTATCTAGAGCTTCTGAAAATGAGCATTGATCCTCTGATCAGGCAGCCCCTTCGGGAGGATCTTCTATTGCAGCAGCATGGGAGGGTCCTCCACCCGAACCTGTCAACTCTGCGCCTCCATGCGTTGAGATTGAGCAGTGGCAGTTGATACCTTTGGACCTTCCTCCCGAAGTTTGTAATGTTAATCTGGCAGCCAGGAGACCCTCCACTAAGAAGGTATACGCCGTCCGTTGGCAGAAATGTTGTATTATACTGTACAGAAAGGTCTATTGACCCTCTTTGTGCTTCTCTTTCTACTGTCCTTCTATTCATTTTAACCCTTGCCCAACAGGGCTCTGCTTTGGAACTATCAAGGGTCATCTTTCTGCTCTGTCTGCCTTTTTGCTGCTGCCAGACCAGCCTTCTCTCTTTAAATCTCCTATTGTACATAGATTTCTTAAAGGACTGGCTCACTTGTTTCCACCCATGCCCTTTGTTATGCCACAGTGGGACCTTAATTTGGTCCTCACCTACCTGAGGTGTGCTCCCTTTGAGCCCTTACATAATTGTCCCCTCCTGCTGTTGACCATCAAATCAGCCTTCTTAGTGGCGATTTCATCGGCCTGGAGGGTGAGTGAGTTGCAGGTGTTACCTTGTTCGCCTCCCTATTAAATGTCCTTACCGGACAAACTGGTGCTTCGAACCCGGGGTTCCTTTTTGCCAAACGTTGTGACCCCATTCCATCTGCGTCAATCCATCACATTGCCCACATTCTTTGCTCCTCTGCATCCCTCCACCGACTGGACCCAAAAAAAGCATTGTCGTTCTACCTAGACCGCACAAAAGAGTTCTGGGTGGATAACCAACTCTTTGTGGAGTACTGGGAGCAAAGAAAGGAAGAGCAGTGCAGAAAAGGACCATTTCTCACTGGGTCGTTCACTGCTTTAAGATCTGCTATGATCTGGCAAAGAAGCATCCCCCTGAGGGATTAAGGGCCCATTCCATCTTGGGAAAGGCTGCGGCTACGGCCTTGGCTCGGGGTGTCCCAATCCAAGACATCTGTCAGGCAGCAACGTGGGCATCGTTGCACATGTTTGCAAAGCACTATTGCCTGGATGGTCTGGTCCGCAGAGACTAGCGTTTTGCCCGCTCGGTCCTGCAGGACTTTCTAGTTTAAGATCTTGATCCGCAGCCCACCGCCGGGATGGTATGGCTTGGGTATCTAACTCAAAGGTAAGGAATCTGCAGCTAGAAGTCTCTATCAGATGAACAAGTTACTTACCTTCGTTAACGCATTATCTGGTAGAGACTCTATCTAGCTGCAGATTCCTTACAGCCCCACCCATGCCTCCCCGCGGTGCGGACTGAAATTGTAGGGCTAAGGTTACTCCCCTTTCAGACCCTAGTTTTGCACACGACTGCGTCAGTTACTTTGTGGCTCTGCGCTTCTGGTGTGGAAAAAAACGTAAAGTACTGACGTCCGTGCGCCTGGGTGGCGCCTATATAGGTGACCGGGACATCATAACCAACGCTACCGACGACGTCATGCGGAGTCGAATGGGGCCACCCGACGGTGCGCGCAAGGGGTAGTGCTCAGCAAAAGTTTCCGGATCCAGCCTGACGCCTGGGAAATTCAAAGGTAAGGAATCTGCAGCTAGATGGAGTCTTTACCAGGTAATGCGTTACCAAAGGTAAGTAACTTGTTCTTTTGGTTCATTGACCATTGATCCAAATCACTGCCACAGGGAGGTATAGTACTCCATGATTTTATCAGGCCCAAGGCAGATTTTGTCTAGCACTTCCCAGAGAAAAGCCCAGCTCACACGATTGAATGCTTTTTCCACATCAACACATCAGTAGAGCTGAAATGCTGCATCTATGAGCTTTTTTGACCGGATGAGTTAGGCACCAAATGTCCGCTCCCTGACTGTTACGAATGAAGCTGACCTGATCCTGGTTAATTAAGCCAAACCAGGGGGTCCAGTACAGATGGGGGATGGGAGCACACTGCTTCACCTCCCAGCACAGTTCACCCCTTAGCATTGTGGTAAATGCAGTTCACAGTAAATGCTTATTTGAATTTTAGCCGTAGTGTTAGACCAAAGTTGGTACAGGTTAGTGCTGTAAATCTCTAGACGCGTGTTTCTGGATAGTATACTTCATCAGTAGAGATAAAAAAACGAACTTCATCTGGGGTTGCTGAGAAAGCTGCCGCAGTCCTCTCAGGTCTCACTACCTCTCTCTGGCGCACAGGTGCATCTCCAAAAGCTTGTCAGCTCAATGGCTCAAGGGAGCCTTTTCAAACAGAAGGGGGATGGGAGCACACTGCTTCACCTCCCAGCACAGTTACCCCTTAGCATTGTGGAAAATGCAGTTCACAGTAAATGCTTACTTGAATTTTAGCTATGGTTTTTCACCAAAGTTGGTGCAGGTTAATGATGTAAATCTCTAGACACATGTTTCTGGATATTATCCTTCATCAGTAGAGCTAAAAAACAAAATTCATCTGGGGCTGCTGAGAAAGCTGCCACAGTCCTCTCACGTCTCAGTACCTCTCTCTGGCGCACAGGTCCATCTCCAAGAGCTCGTCCGCTCAATGGCTCCTTTTCAAACAGAAGGGCGATGGGAGCACACTGCTTCACCTCCCAGCACATTCGCCCCTTAGCATTGTGGTAAATGCACTTCACAGTAAATGCTTACTTGAATTTCATCTGTTAACTGTGCTGGGAGGTGAAGCAGCAATACAGTGAAATGGCTGTCATTTTTATCTCTACTGATGTAGGATAATATCCAGGAACACGTGTCTAGAGATTAACAGCACTAACCTGCACCAACTTTGGTGAAACACTTCAGCAAAATTTCAAGTAAACATTTAAACTGAACTGCATTTACCAGGATGCTAAGGAGGGGTGAACTGTGCTGGGAGGTTAAGCAGTGTGCTCCCATCCCCTTTCTGTTTAAAAGGGGGTCCAGTACAGTGGAAGTTTTTTAGTTTAGTTTTGCATCCGTGTTTAGGAATGCAATTGGGCAGTAAGACGCACAGTTAGGCGGGTCTTTGCCCTGTTTAGAGATGAACACAATCTCCGCCTCCCATATAGTGGGAGTGAGCCTAGAACATTGTGTAAAGGAGTTGAACAAAGTGGTCAAGTGGTCTTGCAAGGGGGAAGAAGGCTTTATAAAAATCTAACAGGAGACAGTCAGTCTGCAGAGACTTTCCCACAGGCATAGATTTAAGATCCTTCTGAGCTCAATAGGGTGTATGGTGGATTCAAGCAGTTCCCTATGCTGTGGGGAGATAGGTGTCCAGGCACAATTATGAAAGTAGGCCTCTACTTCTGCTGTAATCTCTCCCGCTTGAGTATAAAGGGCTTGATAGACTCTGCAGAAGGCTTTGTTTTGCCCCCTCCTTTGTAGCCCAGGTGCCAGATGTGTTTTAACTTGAACAACCTGGGATGTGGCCTCACGTAGTCTGCTTTTGTATGCCGGAAAAGTGCCCACCTTGTCCCTTTTGTCGTAGAAGCACTGCCCCAGAGCCAGTAAGGCGTGTTCTGCCCGATTTGTTCTATGGGATTTTAGTTGCCCCTTAAGATGGCTAGTTTGCTTTGATTATGTTTGGATACTGTCTGTTTGTCTAACCACGCAAGAATCCTGATTTTCGAGGGTACATTTTGTTCCAGGTGGTGTGCCTCCCTTGACTTTTCTATTTCAGTAGTGATGATAGTGCCCCTAATGGTGGCTCTAAACACCTCCCAAATTATGTTGAGAGATTAAAAAAGGGAGGTGTTGTAAAGTATTCTTTGATCACATTGTGAATGGTGGACCTATTCATTGAATCTCTCCGTATTTGTGGATTCAATTGCCTGTGGGACGGACCACGAGGCAGGTGGAGCCCATCTTTCCAAGTAAGTTCTAGATGCTTGTTGTCTGATATCCATATGTCAGAGAGTAACGCTGAGTGTTGTGTTTGAAAGATTGAGTGAGTGATAAATGCATAATCTGTTTGAGTAAGTGTTATTTACATGGGAGTAAAATGAGTAGTCCATAAGATCTGATGCAGGTGGCGCCATGAATCGACTTAGACCCAGTTCAGTGATCTGTGTTTTGAGGAGAGCAGACATTGCTCTCATCCCTTGTATGAGTTTAGGTTTCTGTTAGAAATGGGGATCTCTAGTTGGCAGAGGTATGCACCATGTCCAAGTAGGGACCCTTCCTTCTAATCAGAGTAAGGGGATTACACTTTCTAAAAGTGACATTTTCAAGCACACAATTTAAAAACCACCTTTACTTAACGGTGTGTTATTAAATTCTGAGTTCAGAGAGCCTAAATTCCAAATCTCTAGCTGTTCCCAATGGAAAGTTACACTTGTAAAATGTCACAAGGCAGCTCCCATGTTAGCCTATTGGACGACAGCCTTTCCATAGTGAACAAGCATTGGCATAGCCAATAGGTCTCGCTTTTGGGCCCTTATAAGTGTTTAGGCAGAGCTATTGACTTTGCCAATGTGTTTGATTGCTGCAAAAGTAAAGAAATAGAAAAAACATCTATTTCTTTACTTTTGCAATAATCGCGGCACCAGCGCTTTACTTTTAACATGGTTCCAGCGGGAGGAGCTGGACGCGCTCTGTGGTGGGGGAGGGGCGTGCGTTGAGGCATGGGAGAGCGAGACAAATGCCAGATGGCGGCTGTGCGCGTGCACGCGTGCGTAACCGCACGCTGGTGGCCGGAAAAAGCCTCTTTGATAGCACTTTCAAAAGCCCCTTACTAAATGTCTCGCAGAGCAGCGCATGCGCGCTGGCTCAGCGAGACCTAAAAAGGAGCTACTATGGCCTTTTTAGGGAAAATTCCCATAGCTGATATATGTAAGGCAGCTACATAGACTACCCCACATTTGCCACACACTATTGTGTGGATGTTTTAGCATGCCAACAAGCATATATAGGTCAGGCAGTACTACGTACCCTTTTCCAAACAACTGCAACTCCCACGAGCTAGCCACCGCTTCTAAGGAGGAACTGCTTTACAGTCTATGCAGAGCATGTGTATCTACAGCCACACATGCCATCGAACGGATTATATTACTTGCCCTGTAAGCATCTATTCGTGGCATGTAGTGCTGTAGATTCATATGCGCCCTCCGTCTCCCCAGACTCCTGTGGCCATTGCAGTTAATTTTCATGCTTATAAGATACATTTACATTTGGCATAGACATCTTTGTTTTTACACACTCTCTACACTCCTTTCTCACTCGCCTGCGGGTTAACAATCTAACAAAGGAGGCGATGCCCTTGTGCAGTATCACAGAGAAGAGAAGTCACCCAGTCTCGCTACTTGCACAACTCCGGATCCAACACTAGATGGAAGAGCAAGCAGAGCCTGTGAATCTACAGCACTACCTGTCCGGAACAGATGCTAGATATGTATACTTTTAATTAGATTATACTCATGCAT
Source organism: Calotriton arnoldi (assembly GCA_963921515.1). NCBI lineage: Eukaryota > Metazoa > Chordata > Amphibia > Caudata > Salamandridae > Calotriton > Calotriton arnoldi. The sequence goes on along the minus strand of CAWUFW010003713.1, from coordinate 261,799 downwards.
TGGTAAGATTTACAAAAATATTGCTACAGAACCCTAAGATACAAACAAAGCATAGCTGAGGGAATCTGTATACCATGGTCCAGATTAAATAATTCTACATTTACAAGTTACAGATATTGTATGCACTTAACTGTATTCAAGAATATAGAGGCTTGGTGCATTGCTTTTCACCCTTTTCTCCTCCAGACTGAGCATTTACCAGCATCTCACGATATCCACAGCAACTTTTCATGAAGGCGACAGACTTTGTTTTCACCTCCACATCAGCCTGCCTGACCAACGTCAGATGGCGAAATTCTTAACAGAATTTGTTAACGTTGACCCTAACAAGATGCACGTTACGGTAGTAGGAAACCTGCAAGCTGCAATTCCTGGTAATTTAATGAAGTATTGAAGATGGCCAAACAAAAAGTCTCATTTGTCTATGACTTTAGGAAATTTTGGCTTCGGTCAAACTGTATAAAAATCACTGTAGAGCGCTTTGGAGGCTAACACTGTTGCAATCTTCTATCTACATATCCATGCTATAGAAACAGACATTATGGACTGTTTCTCAATTGACTTGCGCAGAGACATTAACTAGTGCATAACGCAACTGCATGAATGCTTCTTACTGAAAGTAGTTTACAGTTATTTTATCAATGACGATGTAAGGGTCCACTTTTTTTTTTTTAGAATATTTGTTTAATGATATTTTGAGCTACAACATATTTGACAACAAGGCGCATACTCATGTAGTTAAGCAATGCAACTGAAAAGGTATCCGTACATTTGTCGAAGGGGTTTCAATGCGTGCATTATGTTGCAAGGGTCCACTTTGTGCTGTCCCCCAGGACACATATGGCTCTGCAGAGACATTTGATGCAATGTGTATAGGTCTGGATGAGTCGTCATCAGGCTTAATCAGCCAACAATTGCGTTGCATTGGTCTTGGCAAAACTGGACTACTGCAACAGTCTTTATTTGGATATGCCCATGGGCTCCTTATAGAAACTTCAAACTCTTCAAAATACCGCTGCGCGTTTTCTTCTAAAAATCCCCAAATTCCACTCAGCGAAAGCAACTATTAGGGAATTACACTGGTTGCCGGTCAAACAACGTGTTATCTTTAAAGCCCTGAGCACGGCCTATAGGAGTTTGCATGGGCAAGGCCCCAGTTACTTCAGGAAGAACCTGAGGTGTTATGTGCCAAGCAGGACTCTCCGTTCTAGCTCTGCTATGCACTTGGGGGTGCCATCATTCAAACTATCATCTTGGGGTGGCAGACGTTTTTTCAGGTCTACGGCGCTACACTGGAATCGACTCCCTTATAGTTTGAAGGCAGCTACCTCTCTCTCTCCGTATATTAGGAAATCGCTGAAAACTTGCTTCTTTATCCATCAATCAGACAACTGAGGATTCACTGCTCCCACTCTCATAGTGCCAAGATGCCTCCTGGTAATCACTGCACTCTATAGGTCATTACATTCATTCATTCAACACTGAGAGGTGTATCCATTTTTTTAGACCTATGCCCAAAGTTAAACTTGGTCCAGCCAGATGTTGCTGTAATGCTACGGCCATCTGATCTGAAAGTCTTGTAAGACTATTTTTTATGCGGGCAATCTCTGTGGTACCCCTTTAACAAGAAAGAATAATTTTAATCTGAAAATCATGGAGCCTGTCAGCATAAAAAGTGGACATAAATTATTTTTAGAGAAAAAGATCTGTAACCTCAGGAAACATCGAACACAACATTGCCTAGATAATGCCCAGTCTTCATCATCATATAAAAACAAGATAGACAGCATCAATCAAGAACGATCATTCTGTCCATTATATTGAGGTCAGCAAATCACCCATGCTGTCCTACATGATTACCAGTCTGATTTCCCTACTTCAATCGAAAGACACAAACATTCAGAAAATGCGGCTGGGCTAGATTTTCCCATGAAGGGACAAGTACGTGTTGCACAAGTTCTTCCAGAATAAAACGGAGACAGCAATGTATATGAAATAATATGCGTTCTGTGTGTAATAGAGGCTTATTTAGGGTGGTGGAGGTTATCAAGGATTTAGTTGATGGTTGTGAATTAATACTTCTGCAAAAGAAAGTCTCTAGGTTATGTTTCTCATTTCTAATTAGAATATTTTTAAGCATGGAAAACGTTAAAAAATCACTTTAAAAAATGTAGTATTTATTTGATATAACTAGCACTTTTTTACAAATGGAAATTCACACAAATGGAAAAAAATATATTTATTGGGTAGAAACAAGAGTATAGGCCCTTATCAGAGCACCACTACTGTTGTCACTTATATAGACTTATTACTATGTAAGGGCGTGTGTAAACGTGGGTAGACTGTGAATCTGTTACTTCCTATTTTTTTATTTTTATAGTATTTGTCCAACTATATGAAATAAAAGCTTTTCTGAAGGTCTGTATACAAAAACCTACTTTCAAACAAAAAAAACTTCAAGTTGATAACAAGAAATCACGATGGACATAATTGCTTGGGTGGATTTATTATTACTTTGATAATGTCCTCATATCTACCCAGAATTCTATAACCCACCCCATGCACTGTGAAAAGGTGACCCTATTCTGACAAACGAATCTGTCTAAGTTTGTGTTATTTATAGTGTACCACGTTAAGTTCTTACAAACCTTTATACTAACTTGTGTGCACACTACAGGTAAATTATCCGACTGCATATAGTAACCTAACAATAGGAATGTTATTGTTGGTGTATCTAAGCAGGTTACAGCTTCCATTCGCATCTCTGTATACCTTGCTTGTTTACAACTCATTGGTTGTGCTGAACATGTTTTGTATAGTTATAATAAAATCTAATAAAAACGAGTGAAACTATGGTAAGAAGAAGGCAGATGAAACAGAAAAAAACAACATGAGGTTACAATGTGCACACATGACAACCAATGCTAGCACTCATGACTAATACATGTTCACAAGTTTGGATTTCTTTACAACTCCTGGTGAGCATAACAGAATAGATGGACATTTTTTCAACATCGTCACCCCTGCAGTATACACTACAAGTGCGAAAATATACATAAAAAGAACATAACTTGTCACGGTTTCTATAGAAAGGCCTAAATAGTTCACCTTTGAGCACTAGAGGAGACAACGTATCGCTCTGTTACACACCTCAGGTAGCCGGCATGTAGTTTTACAGCCCGAAGGTTACTCAGACATTCAGATTCATGGTCTATGAGTAGATGAGAAATCATTAAGGGACAAATTTGCAACAAAAACTGCGGAGTTACTCTTATTCTATTGCAACGTTCTTACTTTTTGTGAATTCATAAAGAATTCCAGGAAAGCCTCTGGGAAGCTGCAAGAGTCAGAGAATTTTTCACAAGTGCAAAAATTTAAGCATTTGGAATAATAGAGAGTGTATATTCCTGCATGTGTAAATCTAAAACGAGTAGGTACGCTTAATACCTATTGTTTTCTACACTGGGAAAATATGGCACTGTGGACAAATCTCTTCAGTTACATTCCCACCAATTTTGAGGTTGACCCGTCCCCATTTCATCCTGATACCCTGATATTGAATTTATACTTGCCATTGACAATAATAAATCTGCTACTATTGTCAGTGAGGGTAATTGAATGTGTGGGTGGGTAGTCACCACTTTCAGCAGGTGTTCCGACCAATGCCCACCCAATGTGTGAGATTTACGTATACTTACGGCGTAATATTTAGGTCATCATTCCGAGTGAAGCCAATCAGCCAAAAAGGTACCAGTAGCTGGAGTTACCGGCGCCATCAGTATTATAAAATTGAGTATTACATCCGGAGACTTTGGTTACTGAAAGTACCAAAAACTCTGGCTGAAACTATGCACAAACATGTGGGTATAGGTGTGAAAACAACACCGATTCCCACACTTCCCACCTAGGGTATCCCCCCCACCCCTCCAAATTTACTGGTGCTCCAGGTATGGGGAACACCAGGGCGGGGTGAATACCGAATAGAAACCAATCCATCTCAGAAGGAAGCCCCAAGTGTGCGTAAATCTATTTATGAATGCAAATTCACGTTTAGCGAATCATTAACGTGACCGAACATGCGCGTGAAAATGGAGCAAACTGCCCAGGAAATAATACCTAGAAAAATGAGTAACTCTGTCCAGGCTATATAAAATCACAAAATACAGGCCCCCTAAAAAGTACCTAACCTGGAATCTGAAATGCACATACAGCAGGCTATTTCCATGCACGCGCCCAAAGCTCGACCCCGTGTAGCTGCCCGTGTTATACCACAGACCTCCAGCGAGGCAGCGTATGAGAGAGTGACCTTTAGCCGCTGGACGCCAACGAGCACGCACCTTGCCCTTTGGCGTAAATAGATTTCGCCTGACCTTACATGAAGAGGGTACATAAAAGCTTGCTTCCTCCCGCTTTTGTTATTTTAAAGTGCAGATGCATCTGAGTCATTTTACCCTTTTTGTTTCATATTCTAAGATCCAGGGCTTCAAAGACAACATGTCAGCGTGCAGTCGATTTATGAGTGAACTCTCCAAGAGAAGCTGAAGAATTACCTTGTCAATCACTCCGAGGACCCGGAAGGCCTTCAGCTCCTCGGCAGGGCTCCTTAGGTTCCAAGAGGGCCTTGAACTCACTGATCCTGGGGGCTAATGGAAGATATCAAAGATGACACATCAATCAGAGCGGCACTTGAAGGAAGGCTGCCTGCTGCAGCACACGCCGGGCCCAAAGAAGCCAAATTTATCATAAATCACAGGCAGGAGATGAAAGCTCAAGTTGGCCTCAGAGATAAAGTTGCCAGTAAATAAATCAAGAGCACAGGAAAAAGTGTGTGTGTATATATATATAAGGACAAAAAGCCACCAAGTTTAAGTGCTGTGTGAGGAGGTGTTTAATTAGGAAGCAGAGCCAGTACAAACAGCGTGGCTTCAATGACCTGCTCTTAAATTCGGCCATGATCTGTACCCTGGGATTCGACCTGCCCTGAAAGGCAGGGTAGTTATTCAGAAAGTAAACAAGCGTGCCGCGAGTGGTGCGCACGAAAGTGATCGCGTGCTGTTAGGGTGCCGCGAGCGCTTAATGAGCAATGACGGAAAGCCGTCGGCAGCGTGAGAGAGGAGCGGGGGCGAGCGCGGCAGCATGCAGAGCTGACCACACGCTCATGCACCATGGCCTTTTGCTCGCGCGTAACCGTCCGAAAAAGGCCACGACGCACGAGCGTGTGGTCAGCTTTGGAAACCCCCTTACTTAAAGTCTCGCCAGAGCAGCGCTTGCGCGCTACTCGAGGCTCGACCTAAAAACGAAATGCACAGTAGTTCACTATCAGGACATGTAACACACACCAGTACATGTCCTACTTTTCACATACACTGCACCCTGCCCATGGAGGTACCTTGGGCTTACCTTAGGGATGCTTTTAATGTAAGAAAAGGGAAGGTTAGGGCACAGCAAGTGGGTGCACTTGCCAGGTCGACATGGCAGTTAAAAACTGCATGCACAGACACTGCAGTGGCAGGTCTGAGTCACATTTGAAAGGTTACTTGTGTGGGTGCCACAACCAGTGCTGCAGGCCAACTAGTAACATTTGATTTACAGGCCCTGGGCACACAGTGCACTTTACTAGGGATGTATCAGTAAATCATATATGCCAATCATGGATAACCAATCACAATTTACACATAGAGCATATGCACTTTAGCACTGATCAGCAGTGGTAAAGTGCCCAGATCCCGATAGCCAACAAAAACAGGGTCAGAAAAATAGGAGGCAAAAGGCAAAAACTTTGGGGATAAACCTGCAGAAAGAGCCAGCTCTAACAGTTTGTCTCTATTTCCTGTGCGAATTTGAACTCCCCACCCTTCTAAGATATCCCCTTGGATCTCACAAAGGTGCTCCCTTAGTAGAGTGCAAATATAAGGTCTTAAAAGGTGTTAGAGGGGGCTTTTAAATTTAGCATTGCTAGGGTCGCCTTTCCACTCTGGATTTTCAGTTTTCAATAGCGGCCTTCCACGTCTCTAGTGGCAGGTTTTTCCCCAGTTTGAGGTTTACACAGTATAGTCATGCAGTGGTTTTGCTAGACAGAAGACCAAAATGGGTGAGGGTATTTGGGGTGTCACGTGCGTTGGTGCTCTTTCTTGAGTAGGTGTGTTTCCTGGAGAAAGATGACATAGGCATCATGTTGTATAAGGTGTCTCCACTCCTGACTTTATTAGGGAGTTTAGGCCTTGTACATTCATTAAAGTTTAAATGTGTGAGGGTTTGCTCCTCATCAACTGCTAATACCATAAACAACCAAAGCAAATCCCCCAGTATTCCCCAGATTTCTCATCCTGCTCTGGCAATGTCATAATAAAAAAATAAAAAAGGATACATTATTAAAACAGCCAAAAGGAGGTTTAACCAAATCTCCTTGTCCATTGAAAAATTGGGTAAGAAGTCAGACCCCACAAAGGGTGTGGCTTATATGGTAAATGAATAAATGGAGTATAGGGGATAAGGGTCAAGTTCAGGGCTTGAAACAAAGATGGGAGGTCAAAGTTTACTCCAGACTAGTATCACAGATATTAGTCTCTTGGTCGTGCTAACCTCTATGGCCCACCTGTAGGCCCCACATAGAGTAGGTGTGATCCAGAGTCATATAAGTATCCGCAGGGGAATATTCGTCTGGTGGGGAAATGGCTTGCTGATTTGATTTTCTTTATTCATATTCTGGAGGTTTAAATGATGTCGGCTTTGGAATCCCCTGAAGTTTTGTCCCTTCCCCAACGTGTTCTGTAGCAGTGGCATACGGTTTGCCGTTCTGGTCGAACCTCTGTGCGGGTTGACATGCGCCCTTGGATAGTGCCCCCAGTTTCCGATTCCTAGGTCAGACCTAGCATCGCCCTGGTTTCTGAGTGAGCGTACATATTGTTGCTTTCCATACCACTGGAACATGAGACTGCATGTGTGATCCCATTGACATTGCACTCTTGTAGGAAGTCAGTAACTGACCTGAAGTATCTGCGTTTCCTAAGGGTTACAAGGAATAGGTATTGTAAGAGTTGGATAGTGAAACCTCAAAATTTAACTCCTGTGCCCCCTCTGCCCATCTCCCCTGATGTCCTGCATGATAGCTTCCTTCTCTTCAAGAAAGTGCACTTGTGCGATAATGTCCGAGGAACTCGCAACTTGATTTATGCTGGAAATTACTCTGTAGGCACAGTAGATTTTGGGTGGGGACACTTCTGGATCGCCTCAGATTGCCTGAAGGAGGTCCTTGAGGAAGCTTCGGACGAATATGATGTTGCACCTGCTTTGGTATCCCAAGTATTCCTGTTTAGTTTGCAGGTCTACCTGTTGTTCTTTCAGTACACCATATGTCATAGCATCTCTTGGTCTTACATTCTTGCGTTTGCTGAGCGTTTTAGGTCGTCTACTCAGTTTCCTAGTTTGCTGATGTCTTTGCAAACTTCCTGTATGCATGTTTTAAAGTCCATCTTAATGGAGTGGATTTCAGATCAAATTTCAGACAGGAAGGGTTCCATATATCCATGGGCTATAGGGGTTGCTGTGGCCAGCCATTACACTACAGGGGTTGTCTTGCCTTCTTGCAATGTACTCTGTTGTATTTCAGCTCCAAATACCAGCGACCAACCCCTCCTTCTGGGGGTTGCCCCTCACCATGTTGTGGCTATGATAGGAGCCTGCCCTGGGGATGATATGGAAGTAGGGATGTTATGTTGGAGTTATATGGAAACAGTTATGCCCAGTAGCTGCACAAGAGTCTCCACCGTATTAGTGGCAGTCACAGTCCGTGAGATACCAGCTAACTACTGCACTGGGTTACTACTCAATCCTCTGCAATGCCCAGTCAGGATTTAGGTTGTAGCGCAAGCACTGGGTCAGGGCACTATTGGCATAGCAAGTTTGTATTGCCTGATGTAAACGGGGTTCTGAACTGTTATGTTGCCCAGTGGTGGTGTTTATTCTTCATGCTCACTGTGGGGTTGAGTGGAGGGTGAATCACTAGGCTCAGCGGTCCAGGTAAAGCGCCTGCCCTGGGTCCTCACTTTAAAGTAGTTACCTTTCCATTGATGTGAGTGGGGTTAGTAGTCCCTTTAGGCCACAGGAAGATTTAGGAAGCCATGCTGAAGCATGAGGCGTCTGTGCTTGGGCCACTTTCACCTTATGGGGCTGTTGGTCGGTCTCACTGTAGCCTCTGCTGTGCATGTTGAGACTGAGGTCACCTCTACTTTTGGTGGCCGGTCTTCATTTGGCTCCCAGATCAGGTTCAAGGTCCCGCCCACTGAGGAGCCCCACCGTACTACGCATTTAATTCAGAGGAGCCCACCAATCACCGGGGCCCCCATTCACCAAGTGTCCTCCTGCTGAGGGTGAAAAGGGAAAGTGGCGTCTCCAGGCCGCTTAGATCAGTGATCCGGGACGAATCCCTTCTGATTGTCGCAGCGCAAGATGGCGGCTGCACTCCTCGCAGTCTGCCACAGCTGCTCAGACTGGTATTTCTCAAAGAAAAGTGTGTTTTCCGAAGTCTGAATGGGGTTTGGGGGAGCTCTCTGTGGAGGCTGTTACGGTGGAATTGGCTCCAGTGTTGGGGGCTGTGGTTTGGGCCAAGGTGTAGAGGAGCCGGAGAATTCTGCCTCCTATTCCAAGCGCGGCTTAGCCACACCCCCATTTGAATAGGGTATCCATTTGAAATTCTTTGCAGTTGCTAGTTGAGGCTATTAGTGTTAAACTGTTTTCTTGTTTGCAGTCATGTTTTCGAGGTGCGTTAGTGAGTTGCAAGCACTGAGCATCCTTCCCTTTTTACTTTTTTATTTCTCCAACAAGTTGGTCCTTCAACTAGAGTTGCCTTCCTTGCAAAGGTGGTGACTCCTTTCCATCTGTGTGAATCTGTTTCTCTACCTCTTTTTGTCTCTCACCACATCCTATCAAGGAAGGAGGAGTGGCTGCACAGACTAGATCCCAGGAAGTTGCTTTTTACATTGACCATACTAAGAACTTCCAGATTGATGTCCACCTTTTCATAGGGTTCTTAGGCAGCTGGCAGGGTAAAGCAGTACAGCGTTCAGATGGATCGTCTTGTGTATCAAAATGTGCTATGCCCTTGAGCAATTAGAAGGTTATGCAGGGAACAATTATCTACATCAGCCTTGACATAGAGGGTCCCTTTGGTTCAAATATGTAAGAAAGCAACATAGGCATACCTTTGGAAATCATTACTGCTTGCATTCAGAGTTCAGTAGATCTGGCCATTGTTTGCGCCCTGCCCTCCAAAATGTCATTGTCTGACCTTCCTTCAAGACTCAACCATAGACCATTTGGGAACTACAGATAGAAGTATTCATCATAAGAAAAAGTTACTTACCTTCAGTAATTATATCATGTTTGTCCTCTTCGCCTCATTGGCGCAGAAACAATGGATGGTAAAGTGACAGGACTGGGTGCTTTGACTTTGGTGATGTCCTGATGGAGACAATTTCGCCACTGATGTGGAACCAGCGCCCGTTACTGGTGTAAAAGAGCTATTCAAAGAGTTTCAGGATCCAGTCTAGCGCCTGGGATATTCATAGACAGAGGAATCCGCAGGTAGAGTATCCGTCAGAAAGATTACCGAAGGTAAGTACCTTTTTGATCTGTTTTCACAATATCAGAGAACGAAAAGTTAGTGTACATTTTGCTGATAGACAAAATGCTGTATTAGAATGGACATTTCTGCTATTTTACAGAATCTATATAGGTTTTTATTTCTAGCATGTGATCTTGTTGCCTCTGTTTTATTCTGCCCATTTAAATGAAAGTAAAAGTGCGAAAAATAGTGCATGAGGTAATGAAGGAGGCAAACAAGAAAATACATCAAATGGAACAACCATGGCTGAAGTCTTTAATGAACCTAAACAAATTGTGCTTGGCTAGGACAAACCGAGCTTTACAAATACTGATAACAAAAGCAAAATCTAAGTATTGTATCGCAATATATATAGTGTTCTTTAAACCTCTAATGAAGACTTTAAAGTGCTAGTTGTATTTCGCACACACTATTTACAGGCAGTCAACGTACAGGTTCAACATGCACAGCTACTGCTATGAAAGAGACAGTGCCACTTGTCAAAAAATGTGTGCACCTCAGTTATTTACTCATTCATCACTGACCAAGTTCCCAAATCTCTAAAAGAAGCAGTAGTTGGCATTGTTTGACGTGAATCCTCTAGACCCAGCAAATTACTGAACTTTCTAGTAGCTTCCTACTATTTTCCTAGGATTTATGTAATCAGACAACCAGCTTCATAACTCGTGGACAAGCTTTTATCTTGGGATAGGAAAAAATTCAGTAGTGGGAGCTGCTCTGAATGATCTGTAAATGACTGTGGATCGCATCTGTTTTGCATCTTTGTTCATCCTGGGCCTCTTCATGATTTCACATTGTGAGCAATCACCTGCTCATATCCATTCAAAGCGTAATTTGTAGTTTATGAAAACGGATTCTAGTCAGTCTAAATTCTGCCAGGTCACTCCTGCAATAGAAGCTAGTCACGTGGTGTCTCTCAGACCAGTGCACATTCTTCTCTTTTCTTTAGTATTTGTCTCACCATTAGTTTTTTGTTACTGTCATTTGGTTCAGCATTCTTTATGTAGTCACATGGCACCTGGATCTTCCTCCACGTTAGTAAAAGTCAGAATAGACAGGAGCTCAATGGCCACACTGTTCATTTTTTTTATATACAAGGAACAGCGTTTTGGAGTATGGGTTCTTGGCCAAAACAATAGGTTGAACTCTGCGTCCAGTTATTGTAGTGAAGAAAAGCTAGTTGTAAAGAAGAATTCACACCTGACGGTTGCCACAAATACAAGGATTGACTCAATCATACTTCTTCCCATTGAGGATGTTACTCTTCTTTATTCTCCCACATAAATTAACACTTGAAGGCTTGCATCTCGGTGCAGCTGGACTACTGCCAATCAGTCTGTTTCTGACTCCGTAAATCATCAATCCGCAATGGCTCTTGCTATACAGCCATGCATTATATTTGAAAGCAGAAAGACTGCTGACAGATCTGTCAGTAAAATGGGAATAGACGGGAGACCCTTCTCAATTTACGCATCCACAATTTCGATTTTCTCCCCAAACGAAATTAAAAAGAGTAAGATTTGCTGAAAGCCAGATGGTCAGTTAAAACATGGCACCAATCAGTGCTGAATTGTAACAGAGTGTGATGTGTGGATACTTTTCCGTGCCAAAATGTCCATGTGCTTCTGTAGCACTTCACATACAAGAACATAGTGTAATTATTCAAAGATTAAAATCCCTGCTTGCGGAAACTTGTCTCAGGTATTTGTCTCATGATAGAACAGATTTGCTGCTCATGTTCACACTATAGCCGACATATACGGTCTGTAATAAGGGGTATGAATGTACATTCCATTTTTTTGTGCAGGCATAAGACCAGTTGTAGTTTAGTTGAATGTGTAATGGTGGAACACAGCTTTGTAAACTAACACTTTGTAGTGTGCCTTTCCACTATTTGAAGTTGTGCATTTCAGTGCTATGTCAAATGCTTTTGTTTTCCAAAACCCCTCAATGATGTACAATCACACTTCATAAGGGGGTCATTGGTAGTGTTTCTTTTTCTCTCTACAGTGTATTGAATGCCTCAGAGCTTTATTGATGTAGGTGAAGAGCCAGTGCTTAAAACAAATACAGTAGACTTGTTAAAGTGAGTAGATTCTTAACACTAAATTACATTGCAAAGAGGCTGAGGTTTCGTTAATGAAGAATGGTAGATGCATACAGGGATTTTAGTGGGCATCTCTCTGCTAACTTTCCAAAGAGATAATTTCAAAGAGATACAGCCACCATTGTAAAACACTCTTCACCCAACTCAGGCTCTGAGCCATGTGAATGCACACATGCCTTTTGGATGATGTCCTTCGGAGAGTAGTGCACACGTTTAGCAAGAAGAGGCCATCCATGGTAGGCCTGATTGGCTAGCTAGGAAGCCTTGGTTTTCACCCGCTTAATCACTGGTGGCAAATGCACTCTTCAGGCAGAAGTCTAGTTGCTGCACCTGGGTTCACTGAGGTATTAAGGATCTTCCTATGGCCTGTGATGACTCTATTTCCTAAACTCAGCATGCCAAGACTGATGGCAAGTTAGCCATAATACTTAAACTCCAAATGATGCAGACATCTGAAATCATAATCTTTCTCCTCTTTTTTTAATGCCTGGCTCTGAACCCCAACTCTATTGCACCGTAACACAAGAACTAATATGATATATTATCCAGCTGAAGAGAACTCCATCTTTGTAGAAATCGCAAGGAGCACATTACTACCCAACTGATCCTATCCTCGACAATACATATATGGAGTTTTCAATCTACATTTGGGTAATTCTAATTATCTTACTGATTTCCTATTCTCCGCTTTCTTTCTAAATAAATACCTCATCGAACATGGTTTGAAACCTTCTCACATAAAGGTTACTATACTTGATGTATCATTGCCAAAATGGACAACATTGCGGTTGATTGGCAAATATGAGTTTGTTAATCTGACCACTAAATAATTACATTTTCTTTTCTATAAAATCTCAATCACTGACCATCTGGAAAAAACGTCTTCGGTTTCAGACATTAAAAACGAAAAACTGAATATCCTTGCTTTTGGAATTCCTACAGATCATTGCCCCTCCTATAGCTATTAAAAAGTCAGTGGATTTCTCCTCAGTATAATGAGACTGTCTCAAACCAATAAGGGCCTTTTCCCCGATCAGAAAAGGCTGAAAGCCGAGAGATCTCCCGGCAACTGAACATAAATGGTGCCAAAGTCAGCCAATCTATAACTTAGAAAATCATCGCTCTCATAGAAAAGCAATACAAAAAACTAACATCTCCTTTGGATATTAAATATATTCTGGGGAATAAAAGAAGAAAACTTTTTGAAATTGTATAATATGCAGCAAATCCTCCACTTCATTTGTGATTGACATTCGGATAGTAAATGTAAGGACATTTTCAATACAAAAGTGAAAAACATTACTCTTTGCCTTGATGTGTTTTTGAATACACTCTTTCCCTACTTTTTACAGAAAATCTTGAACTGGAAACACTTTAAATTGCTATCGCAGATGCAGCTGATTAACAGCAATGCCATTTTTAAACACTTTAATCATTTCCCTGACTCAATTCTAACAGCAATGTTGTCGAGACATTAGAATTCATCTTTAGGAAGAAGAGTTAAGAGATTAGCTACAGGGTTTTGAAAACCTGGGTCTGAATTGAACGTCTTTCAGTTCAGTGGTAACAACCTATTAGAGCTGCCGTAGACCTTGGGTGAATGTAGATTGTGCAATTAATTTGTTGGCCCCCATTTGGAATGTTCTTCCCGTTCCTTTCTCTAGCTCCTCCTTGTATGCCTTTGTAATCTGCAGCTGACTCTCTCCAGCTCCTTTTGGGACTTCTTGTATTCATGCCCCCTCCCCCTTGTGGATTTCAGATTCGTAGTTGCCACCTCATGTATTCTTTTATCTCAACAGTTCTGCATAAAATGTTTTGCAGATTTTCCCATGAACCATGTCCTCTGTGCAGATATATTCTGCCTTTACCCTCAAGTAAGTGCCTTCTCTTCCTCGATATATTAATTACCTCTTTGTTGTTTGTCTGCTTAATTAACTTCAGTACTCTATTTACGCCTCTGACCTGTTGGGTCATTCTCCTCTACTTGAACTTTATGGTTGCCCTATCTTCATGTTCCTCAAGTATCTGCATAGACATGTCCTCAATCACTCACAGATTGTCACACACTGACATTTACGGTGACCTCCCTTATTTATCTGCTTCATTTCCCTTTCAGATATTCATTACCTTTAGCGGAGTTCTAAAATACCTTTCCGCCTCTTGGCCATCTATCGTAATTCTCAGCTCACTCTCGTGCTGTTGCTATTTACGGTCAATGAAGCAGTGAGGCATCCCTTCCAGGCAGCTTGCACTTCCTGTGTACAGCCTTTTTTAGGCTGTTCCAGTTTTTAAGGTAAAATACCAGGCATCAAGCAGCAGGAGCTGAAAACTCTCCAGGGACCAAACCCTCATCAATTTTAAAGACTATTTTGCATCATTTTTTGATCCTATTCCTAATCCACCTTAGTACAGAGATCTCAAGCTGGCAGTTCATTGTGAGATTGACCTAGCCTCTCCTTCTTGTGGCATTAATGTCTAGCTCACCACACAGTCTTGGCAGATTGTACCATGGAGTAGATAATATCTCCTCCTGGAAACACTCTTTGTTGCAGCTCTGTTGTAATGATGCAAATCCTGCTCAAGACTCCTTTTCCTGTCCACTTGTTCTCCGCTCCATCTGCCTCTTGGTGCAGTTTTATATTGAGTGGGCGATGGCTACTGAATCGGTGAGTGAGACATCTCAAGATGAAGAGAGAGGCTGGTCTCCATAGAGTTTGGCACAATTTTACACCTTCCCTGAAACACAAGAGGCATAAGAAACACATGTACCGAGACGCATTAGCACTGGCTGAGTCCTCTCAGTGACTGGAGAAGTTTGGTTGGTATATTGCTCCAACACGAGAGCAGCTTTGGACCATCTTTTCTCCCCAACTGATTCTAAAAAGAGATGAATTTGTAACAGCATTTGGTGCAGTCTTTGGTTCAGATCGCATTGGAACACAGCTACTATCTGTGAGCTATTTCGGGTTGATTGCTTCATGTTGGGATGGGCTTACTGTGGACATTTGTTTGTTTTCCCTTAATTAGATAATCTTTGCTGTTCCCCTGTCTGGAAATTTGGACGCCATCATAGCATAGATGCTGGACACGTTTTATTTAAATATGGAGCAGTTATATCCAAGTTGACTCCTCTCCGGCAACACTTTCTTCTGACATTGCTGCTTCTGACCATCATGTGGACATCCATCCTCAGTTCACACTTGCTCCTGGATGCTATAAGTATACGGCTGAAATCCAGGCAGACTGGTCCAACTACCTTAAGGATCAACTTGACCCCAGGCCCTGATGGTTATATTACAGCTCCCAACACCAGAAGTTCCTCTTCACTTTGACTACTGAACCACTATCAATTCACCAGCTATTGTTTTCTGTTTATTCTGCCATCAAAGATGCCTGTCCCACAGCCCCCTCTGAACATGCCCCAAACACACCATATGCAGACAAGACTTTGGCTCATTCATACACCAGGATCCTCTTTGCAAGAACCTATGCATGAGTCATCTAAAAACTAACCCCAGTATCTGAATGTGTGACCATGAACATTTGCACCCACCTAAGCGGTACAGAAGTAGGTCTGGGAAAAATGTTAATTGTGCCAGAGTAATTTTGAGTTACTCTTTTAATGCACAGTTACTGAAAATGTTGCGAATACACCCATTCATGTAATCATGAGTAACTACTACTGCAGAAGCACAGGAACAACCAATTTGGGTAGCGTGAGCAACTGCTGGTTGCTGCTGTTCATGTTCTGTTTCATTTAGTGCTATTTTCTTAGCGCAAAATGCATCCTTAAGTCCATTTTGGAAGCAAGGGTGCATTTAGCATTAAGAAATTAGCGCTAAATGCTGGATTACGCTCCTCACATAATTCTGCATCATCTAGCGTAATTTTGCTGTAATTTCATGTAAATATGCTACTGTAAATTATGCAAGTTATGCCCACCCCTAGATCGAAGTCCTTATGTTTATGTTCACTTGAGACTCTAGTTTCCCCCAAAAAGAAGCCATCTACACACTTTGGTTTCTTTTTCTGCTCTACTGAATCAAACTGTTATTATTGAGCAGCAAGCTAACTGTCTGACTCATGAAATCTGGAGCAGGTTGCAATCCAAGCCGTCTACTTCAGAGTTTCTGGACCACAAGTATATGTCATGCAAAGAACAGCCTCATCATTGTCACTCGGGAAATTGCGGATTCACATGAAGGCAAGACTTGGTCTTCCCACGTTGGCAAGAAGACAGAACTAGAGGTTTTAAGCAAGAATCATTGGCCTCATTGAAGTTACTAATGCCATGGGAATTACAAGCTGCATCAGTAGCACTGGTTTGACTGTTGTACCTCCTTGTTGCCAGACTCTGCTCAGGAAGATTATATGGTTATGCCTAGACTAAGCCTCCTAAAGGAATAATGGAATCACCCTGCATAGGCAGGCTTGGCTTCAGTTTTTGGCCTTAGATCCAGGAGATAATTATGGACCACCACTTATGTGGGAAGGACCACTTCTACGTCTCCACTCTCAAGGTCAAGCGGCTGCACAAAATCACTGCACACCATCCAAGAAGTACTGAATAGACCATAGTTAGATGCCTCTCAGTTTTCAAGGCTAGAGGCCACTTGCACTTTAATTTTCAGGCATTTGTCTTCTTTTCTTCAGTTTCTTCTCCCAGTTCAAGAGCATATGCTCTGGTTAAAAGGCAAAGCTAGGCTCATAAAGTGCTCCACCTATCCCCTGATTTCATTGGTTTGGAATTACTTCAGCAGTAAGCACATCACCTTAATTTATGCATGAGAGAGAAGAAAATGTTTAAAATCTACTAACCGTCAAATTGAGTATGAAGCGGTTTCCTTCCTAGTTTTTAAAAGTACCCTTTGTTGGGGGTCTTTTCTGAAGTTGTGAAATCATGAAAAACCACTAGATAAACCACAGACAAAAGTAAAGATTAGACCGGCAGCCAAGCATGTACCAACACCTTCAGGCAAGATATTAAGAGGCTTAGTCCAGGATAAAAAATTTCAATATCTCTACAATTACTAAAAGGTAAACTTTGGAAGCATTATGCATTATACTCCTGGCATCGCTAAAGAATAACATTGGCGCTGGTTGGATACAACTCAAAGTTTTGAAACAATTTAGGATAGTGTCCATCCCAGCATGTCTGAAAAAAACTACATTATAAGCTGGGGGTAGTGAATTTAACAGACATACTGAGGCAAAACAAGATGCTGTTGAAAACAATATTCTATACTTGAGAACATTTGGGGTTTGGCTTTGGTGGGTTCCTGGCATTTCGTTACAGTACTCCTCAAGATATTTATAGAAGTGAACCAAAGAATGTACTTTCAATATTTCTTGTGAGTTTGGACTCAAGCTTGTTTTGTCTCGTAATGCACCCCTTGACCCACTGCTCACAGTCCCATTTTTGCTTCTCATTTTGATTCTATTCTCATTTTGATCTCTGACCTGTTGAACTACAACCACCCAGGCTGGACTGACTAAAGGACATCCGCAAATGGATAGAACTGTCCATAGGAGTTTGTCTTTTACCCTTATACAAAACACATTTTTAGCCCTGTGGTTTTCTTCCCCAAGTTCCCTTTATCTTCTGTTCCTTTGTGTTTCTGCTCCACCAAGCTCTGACTAACTGGGAAGAATTAAAGTATAGCTGCAAAAATCAGACTGTACACAGTCTTTAAAGCCATCAAGCTGAAACCCTGCTCCCTTGCCGACGCACCACAGTGAAATTGTTAGCCTTTTTTTGGGGGTGGGGGGAAATCTCATTTTTAAATACCGGGATATGTAACACATGTTCTACTTTGATTTCTTTTTGTTCAGAAATGCCTGTTAACAGAACCCAGAACCCAAACTTGAAGAACAACATGTTCATATTTTGTGGAGCAGGGTATATTAAGCACCCTACTGCTTCTAAGGCTTCATGACTTTTTACTCTTGAGTAAGAGGCCAGCCTCAATGACATTCTTAACTTTCCCTTTAGTCATGTAGGCAGAAGTCCCTAGGTAGTATTACATGATTTTAAACTTTTTTGTGAACAAATGCTCATTAGCACCTACTTTAGAGGTGCTTGTAAAGAATACATACAATGTTAATAGCCACACAAAATTAGAAATGCCATAGTCCGCTAATTGTCTTTGTGTTAAATGCAAACTTTTTATCTTTATATTTTTCAGGTAATCACTCCTGGGGCATCTTTCAAGAATCAGAATCCCATATACCTGAGGGAACCACACCACATGCCTATTCTGATCTTCCTGGAGCTAGTGAAAAGATGAAAGTTACTGTTGCACAAATCACTGTGGCACTCAGTGGTCTAAAAAACATTTTTACCCCACTCCTCTTCCGTGGGCTTTTATCTTTTTTGACTTGGTGGATTGCTGCTTGCCTATTTTCCACAAGTTTGTTTGGTCTTTTCTACCACCAGTACCTGACTGTGGCATGAACGCAAGTTAATAGCTCGGACCCTTAACTCCATGGGTTGCCTCCAGGTTCGATTTTGTTTTTCAAAGTGGAGGACGAAGAAAAGCAAATTGGGAGAAAACCTATGAAACATATCAAAAGGAAATATTCACAGTTTAAATGCTTCCTCTGTGTTCTCAGGGTGAATTTTGTTCTAAGCATCACCTGGCTGATGTTGAGCTCCATAAACATGATGATGGATAATGATCGCCTAATCCAGTCTTAGATTGGAGACATTTATTTAATTACTTACAAGGACCACACTTGTGCTTGCTCTGCTTTCCAGCAACACTTCGCTGCCAATGAAACTTTTCGTGTGACTTGGACAATGACAATAAAGGACATGGTGTTGGGAATGTCAACAAATGTTTAATGAGAAATATTCCTGGGATTATCACTTGTTCTTACATTTGAGTCATACGAGGAGAAAAAGAATTGCTTCTGTTGGACATATATTGATCACTTTTCTTAGTGAACCAGCTACCAACAGGACTGATGATATTGTTACTGTATATTACAGTAAATTAATCTGTATAATGTATGAATTTTAGCGTAGGTAAATATATGCGACTCCGATATCTGCTGCCGGTGGTGGCAGAAATGCTTGTTCAAAGGGGATTATTGCTGTTTAAAGATACACTCAGATATTTGTGGCCATTTGTACACTTAAAATGCAGTATTGGTGCTATTCTAGACTCAAAACAATGTTTAGGTTTTTATACTTATTCTTTCCAGGTAGTCCTTGTGAAAGTTCACTGAATTTACTAAAAATGCTTAATGAGTTAATTATTCACCATGATCAAATCTGACATTAATTCATGGTCCTGCTGATTGTGTATGCATTTGGGTCCATAATCTATATTTAATACATAATCCATGAATAACAGATGAGATAGCAACACTGAATATTTCTTAACATGTTTGGCATGTTACATGGATTTGGATGGTGTTGGAAGAAGAGGCAATTCTTTCAGGAGTCCTCTGAAATAAAAATGAAATGTTTTGTTAAGCGATATGTGAATGTATAGGCCATTTTGTCTATTTAAAAAATGAAATCTGTAGTGAAAGTCAGTACCTAAATTAATTTGTCCAGTACACTAGGAAATCTTGGTTTTAAGAAATGATTAAATTACTCCAATCGGTCAAAGCAGAAGATGAATGTACGGTATGCTTTGTATTGAATTAATACCAATTAAAAACAAAATGCCATATTTATGAACCTTTCTAAGTGCCTGAAATTCTGTAACGTTATTAGCACTGTGAGTATGTAGCCCATGACCATAACTGCAACCTACTTAGTAACTTAAATACATGGGTGAAAAACTATTATTAATCATTCTGAATCCCATCACACTTCCAGTGATTCATGTTCTGGTAGGAATGTAATTCTTGTCTGCTCAAAACCATTAATGGGCAAAGGTCCCCACAGAAGAACTGACAGCTGTATGATGTTTATGAAGTACCTTCTAGTTCAACAAATGGTAGATGCACATGAAATATACCCTGCTTGAAATGATTTTTAAAAGAATTTTTTTCTGGTCTGACATGATGTATTGAACTTTTGTTTCGACAATTGTGTTAAGTGGCATTGACATTCTGAAATGATTTTTTGTGTTGAAATGTGTATATATTTGATAAACGTTTGAGAGACAGCTTTGAAAGCCTGCTAAATGGCCACCATATCAGGATTCTGAACATAGATAGAATCCCAAATGATTCCCTGAAATTTGTCCTCCAGTGATGCAGAGGCACAGTATATTAGAAATGTCTAAAATCCTTTGTAAACTTCAATGTCCCCCTTTTAATTGGAACTTTTCAATCCCTCTGACCTCAGGGTACATGGGAATAATGTTGTTTCTCTGTGAATGTGCACTTTATTGCAAGACAGTTCCATCCTGTGGGGTTTGTGTGCTGAACGGATTAGTAACATGGCCAACCCTTCGCTGCAACACTTGGCGTTCCTCACATCTCTGTCCAGGATATAACCCACAAATATACCCACTCGGACAGTCTATTTGAAATGTTTGTTAAACTCTATTGAAAGCAGCCCTTATAAGAGACCACAAATAAGCTGTTATTTTGCTTATCCCTGGTTTAGGTTTGGATTTGAAGTCCGATCCAGACCAAACCATTGGAAAAAGATGCATGGCAGGAGAAAGTTTGAACATGCTTTGTGAAGATATTGGTTAGTGGCCAAAAATCGAACCAAGCCATCCCCTTATTTCGGTAGCAGGGTCCTGCCCAAGTTGAATTCCACAAAAAAGAGAACCTTCTTAGACATGCTAGTGCTGCCTGCATGCCCGGAATTGCATGTGTCCGTTTCCCCAGGTTGAATTGAAGTCTGCAGAACTTCTGCTATTGGCTGTGCAGTTCTTCCTGCTTGGTTTAAGAACCATTGTTCAGCGATCCCTTAGCCATTAAACTGCGATACCACCCACGCAGAGCTGCTGTCTTCCAAAGATCACATCGCAGTAATGGGGAGATGCCCCACTATATTGCTGTTCAGGAGAGAAGACCCCTTCAGGACTGACTCATCTGGTGAGCATTTTCCCATGCATCACACCCTACTTTGATTAAGAATTGGCACTTCATTTTCCTTCTGGTAGCATCCCCTGTCATGGAGTTGAGTACAGTCCCCTCCGCTCCACTGACTCGTCTGGGATTCTGGGTCTGCTTTTCAAAGCATGCATTAGGGCTCTCCTTGCTATTGTACAAGAGGAATCAAACCAGCCCCTTTCGGGTCTCTTGTTTGTTTCTTTTGTACGTGTAAGAGCCAGTTTTACATTCTGTAGGAGATCACAGAAGGCCTTCACAGTTTCTCCTGCTTCAGCCTCTGGGTCTAGGCAAATTGCTATCTTGCTCAGTGTGGATGATATAATGTCTTCCATCAATTTAGGTTGATCAACATGAACCCACTTTAGTTGTATACCATTCCTTCTTGCCACTATTGGAGTATCAACATATTGGCTATGTAGGGGTTCCCCCTATGGATACTTTTATCTGTAGTGATAAAATGGCATGATCGCTAAAGATTGTAAATTGGTTAGCCGACCTGGTGGCTCTAGAGCTAATTGGGGCAGTTGACTCTAGGTCGCTTCTTCGAAAGGTTCCTGCCATGTTACCTGATGATAGTTCTAGATCACCCGTCATTACCATATTTCGCGATGTTAGCATCTTATTTAAACAATTGCCATATTCGTTGTGTGCAAAGTGATTTATAATGTTGCCCCCCAAATCCTCTAAACCACATATATTGGCTGCATTGTATTTGCAGGGGTATGTATTAAAGTCTCCCACCCACACAACATTAAAAGCATAATTCCTACTATTGCCTATGGCATGTTGTACAGCCTTATCAACTCCCCAACAATAACGTGTCTGTTTGGGCCGAACTCATTATTATAGGTATTGATTAAAAGCCATCTACCTTCTTGGTGTATCTCCAATGTAAGAATATGGAAGTTTGCACTTGGGGATTCAAATTTTATTACCTTCCCTAAGAAATTATTCGGGATTAAAGTCAAAATGCCCCCCTTAGCCCTTCCTGAAGATGAAGGTTTAGCTGGAGTTTGATAAGAACAATACCCAATTTACATAAATTGGGTCAATAGACCATGTCTCCTGAAAACATACAATGTCGTGTCCTTGCCATATTTTCAACCAATTCTCCTCACTTAATTTTTGAGAAATACCAGCCACATTCCATGAAGTTATCTTAAGGGCCGTTTTGGTAGCCCCTCTTTGTGGCTCGGGAGAGTAAGCAATCATTTCGGTAGGACAAGGCAAGAGCACCTGACTCTCACAATTAGTTTGAGAGATTTTCGGAGATGGATGCAGTCAATCACACGCTTCCAGGTCGGTCAATGGGGCAAATCGATTCTCAAGGGTTAAGCTTTGCACCATAGAAGAACCCCCTGGGGTCTTCCAATCCTGGTTCTCCCTCTGAAATAAGTTGTTCCTTTGGGGTGGCAAAAAAACTGGTTTATAAAAATAACCTAGCGGTAACACAACAATTTCAGAATTCTTTATAGTGACATTACCTAGGTATTCCAAAATATATCTGACTACAAATTCATTATTAAAATTTAAAACCACAGTCTCCCACCATTTCCTTTCTTGCTGGGCCCACCCACACTGCCCTTCTGGCCATAATCAACTGGCTTGCAAGATTCCCGACTCTTTCCACCCACCCCCCATTCAGTTTTTCTGTCAACCAATGTAATGCTTTAAACATCAATTGTCTTGTGGATTCCGGTTGACCCTCGTTCATCAGAGGTGTATTCCCCAGGACCAATACCAAGGGTACAGCTGCCGGGGGGAGATGTAGGGTCTGTAATTGATTCAGTAGTGAGCCGACATTCGCCCTTTCCTCTCTTTCGAGATCTGTTCGTTTACCTGGCCCTATCCCTATGGCAGGCATCATTCCTCCTCGGAGAGTAGTGGCTATGTAAGAGGGTGGCATTAGATGGTTTGTTGCATCGCCCATACCACTTGTCTGTTGGTGGTATGATTGTCTATTGCTTGTTTCACTCGAGGCCACTCTTGCATGCATCTTCGAGATCCCGGGTGGAGCATTGCTGAGGTTAGTAAGTGGGGCGTCATTGTTTGGTCTGGCCCCCCTCTCATTTGTGCTATTTGAAATATTTTGAGGTTGAGTCTCTTGGTCCAATCTCCCTCTTACACTTATTTCAGTCCTTAATGGGAGCGCCAATGTCCCTAGTACCTGTTCGTTTTTTTCCATCTGTGATTCTAGGGCCTCTAGCTTCCCTTCCATCCGGGTCAGTGTTGCGATAATGGGATTCAGCATCGTGGCTTCTAGAGTCTCCAGTCTATGCCACATGTCCTCGTTAGTCAAGGGGCCGATAGATGCCATATGGGTTACCAAGATACGTTCTCCTTCTTGCATATCTTGTACGGATTCTTCCTCATCGTAGATCCCTCTTGTTTTAGCTTTAGCTTGTCTGGGCGCCTTTGCCGGTTTTTGGTTTTGTGGGCCTCCCCCTCTTTTTCTCTTTCCTATTTTTTCCGAGTTAGTTCCCATGACCTTTTTTCCCCCTGTACCCCTGGTAGATATTCCGTTCTTTGTTATTAATGCCGGTTGGTTGGGCAGTGCTCCCCCTTCTCCTTCTAACTCCTCCATCTGAGTTTGCAGTGAGGGTTGAATTAGGGTAGGGAGAGATGTCTCAGTCATTAAAACGGAGCTTGTTTGGAGGGCCGGCACCAGGGATAGTCGACGTTCTGTAATCTCTATTTCATGTTCTAAGACAGACGTTGCTCTTGTTAGGAACAAATCAAGTGTTCCCACGATTCCCTCACCCAAATGATCATTTCGGCCCCTGCGTTTATTCCTCGAATAACAAGCAAATTAAGCAGTTCCTATGCGGTATAATTGCCTAAATCTTAGCGCAAATAATATACAAATGGCAGTAATAAAAAGTGAAGTGTAGCCAGTACCTTGATTAAGTTTGCCAATTTTCAGAGGGTAGGCCCAGCCCAGCCGTGGACGGGCCCGCCTTTGGCCCGGGCGCGGTCCCGCACCGCGGGACTGCGTTGGCGCTTTATGCGCGTTGGGAGGCTCAGGGGCGGCTGGGAGTTGCAGTCCTCTCCTGCCGTGTCACTCCCGGTCAGCGTTTCCTCGGTGGGATCGTTAGCGGCTACACCCGCCGCGGGACTGCATTGGCGCTTTATGCGCGTTGCGAGGCTCAGGGACGGGTGGGAGTTGCAGTCCTCTCCTGCCGTGTCACTCCCGGTCAGCGTTTCCTCGGTGGGGTCGTTAGCGGCTACACCCGCCGCGGGACTGCGTTGGCGCTTTATGCGCGTTGCGAGGTTCGGGGGCGGCTGGGAGCTGCAGTCCTCTCCTGCCATATCACTCCCGGTCAGCGTTTCCTCGGTGGGGTCGTTAGCGGATCTACTCTATTGAAAGCAGCCCTTATAAGAGAACACAAATAAGCTGTTATTTTGCTTATCCCTGGTTTAGGTTTGGATTTGAAGTCCGATCCAGACCAAACCATTGGAAAAAGATGCATGGCAGGAGAAAGAGTTTGAACATGCTTTGTGAAGATATTGGTTAGTGGCCAAAATCGAACCAAGCCATCCCCTTATTTCGGTAGCAGGGTCCTGCCCAAGTTAGATTCCACAAAAAAGAGAACCTTCTTAGACATGCTAGTGCTGCCTGCATGCCCGGAATTGCATGTGTCCGTTTCCCCAGGTTGAATTGAAGTCTGCAGAACTTCTGCTATTGGCTGTGCAGTTCTTCCTGCTTGGTTTAAGAACCATTCTTCAGAGATCCCTTAGCCATTAAACTGCGATACCACCCACGCAGAGCTGCAGTCTTCCAAAGATCACATCGCAGTAATGGGGAGATGCCCCACTATATTGCTGTTCAGGAGAGAAGACCCCTTCATGAATGACTCATCTGGTGAGCATTTTCCCATGCATCTACACCCCACTTGGATTAAGAATTGGCACTTCATTTTCCTTCTGGTAGCATCCCCTGTCATGGAATTGAGTACAGTCCCCTCCGCTCCACTGACTCTCCTAGGTTTACTGTTGTAAAGCAGACGAACGCCTTCAGTACTGCATATCCCAGACCTTGCTGATTGGATCTGAGAGACAAATTGGAATAGGACACGTTAGAATGTTTACAACGCATGCTATTACAGCGTAAGTCATTACAACGGCGTGGTGTAGGGGGTGGCGCTGGAGTTTGGAATAGTATAATTTACTATTCCAACTCCAGTCTGTGCAACAGTAGGGAAGGTGTTGGATTTAAAATCCAACACCTTCTGCCCCATACAGCAAGTCGTTATAACAACTTGCGTTGTAATGGTATGCGATGTAAGAACACCGTCGTCGTAATGACCGCGTTGTAATGGCATGGGTTGTATCGCTTGCGTTGTAAACTATGTTCACCGACAAATTGCAGTGGTTTGAACCATGCAATTAAAGACAACGTTTGTGTAGATCTTGGTTAGCTAAGACCTTTTGATTCTCCAGTATTGGATCTTTCTCAGATTTGCAGGCTTGGATCATCCTTGTCCTCAAGCTGGGAGTCTCATGGTGGTAATTTTTTTTTTGTAAGCAGTACAATGCTAGATTGACATTTGAAAGCCTAAAATATCCACTTTATTAACTTATGCACATCTTTGAAAAGGAACGAAACTACAACCAATAAGGGGACAGAAGAACCAACACCACTCCCCTCAAGGTTGCTCATATCGTGGATTTCTTACTGCGTGTCATATGAAGGAAGTCTATCTCTGTGCTCAGTTTTTTTTCTCTGCAAGAAATAGTTCATAATTTTTGTTTGCTTCGACCACCCCTTCTATCAACGTCAATCTGCCTCATCTTTTGGTGTTTTTTTCTGATAAAAAATTGACAGATGCTCCTAAAAAATAAATTTTCTCACCTTCTGTCTCCTATGGGAAACTACATTCCGAAGACACCCAAAAGGAATGTAGCTACTGTCTTCACCCCAGACACAAGACTAAAGAATACAAAATCTGTCGCACATTCTGAGCTAAGAACCTGAAGGTCAGAGAAGATAGATTACTACTATGGCTAAAAAAAGATGAAGGCCAAGAAAACCCCGTCATCTGGGGACGAGCAGGAAGGTATATCAAAAAGCTCACAAAAGAGGGCACTCTTTTGAGCTCTTTCCTAAGCATTCCTCAGAAGGTGGACCCTGTGGTGAGCCTACAAGATAGATGCATAAGGGCACAGAGCTGATACCACCTGGTATTCCTCAAGTCTAGAGACTACAATCTGAACCTTCCACACTTTCTCCAAAGCAATAGCCTTATGACACTTCAAATGCGAAGTCAAAATCACTGTCAACTATTCCTTCATCTGTAAGGTTGTTGACAAAAAAAATCTTCGCTGAAACACCACCACATCAACAGCCACGTCTTTAGCAACGAAGATGACATAGTTGTTGGGACCTTCATCGAAGGCAGTCCATCAATGACGAAATCTCTTAAAAACGACCTAGTAAAGTGGTACTACAGTTACCCAGGGCCTGTACATTTAATGCTACTAGTGGGCGAGGAAGCAAAAGGCACACAATTGATGGACGGAATGCAGAACAAATCAAAACATTCACCCCCCAGTCAAGAGATCTGGGTTAAATCCATCATTCTTTTGCTCCCCATGCCACCCCAGTTTAGACCTGGCCATATGCAAATCAGTCTTGACCCTGTACCTCATGAGAACAGTCCAGCCCGAACTGCCAAGCCGGGTCCTCCCTGGATTGGAAACAAGCATCCTATGACCGGTTTCGGGGTTTCACCCCTCATCAGCCAGGATAGCGTGAATCCAGTGGCACAGTGAGCCCGGGACCCACGTCTGGGCATACCCGGCGCACTTAGGGCGAGGAAGCAAAAGACACACAATTGATGGATGGAATGCAGGCTAAATCAAAACATTCACCGCCAGTCAAGAATTCTCGCTTAAATCCATCATTCTTTTGCTCACCATGCAACCCCAGTTTCGACCTGGCCATATGCAAATCAGTCTTGACCCTGTGCCTCATGGGAACAGTCCAGCCCGAACTGCCAAGCCAGGTCCTGCAGCATTTATTGTCACCCGCTTAAGTAGCCCTTTAAAGCATGTCTCAGGCCTGCCATTTCAGCCTGTGCATGCTGTTTTAAACTGCCATTTCTACATGGGAAATAAACCTTTTTTATTTTTTTATTTTACATGCCCTGTTAGTGAAAAACCCATTTGTTTTTCACTATTCTCGCTCATTGGATAACATTGGTTTACCTGATTACATTTAATAAGTCATAACATTTGTTTGGGAGAAGGTGGAATGTCATGTTTAGTGTCTTAGGCTTTGTAAGTTAAATCCCTCTTTAATGGTAGTCACAATTCAAAAATTGACACTTTTAGAAAGTTCAATTTTTTTTTTTGTCGTAACCTTTTGGTGTCTAAATCATGTTTCCTGGCTGTTGACCTTTGTGTATTCGTACCAGACAGCCACACAAAAGAGGGTCTTGGTGTTGGCAGGATGGGCTGTCCTAGCTTGATGAGGAGCTGTCATCTGTCGCACTTGCACTTCAGAGACTCTGCTACACACACTGGACTTCACCCTAGCCTATTGAGTCTGCAGACAAAGTGGGGCCAGAGCATAGAGGCAGGAAATTCCAAACACTTCTCTAGAGAGAAGGCTCCAGAACTTTCTTCCACTTCAAAGTGGGCACCAGGTATAAAAAGCAGGGAACCTCAGACCCACTCTTCAGTACAGTCTTGGGCCTGTGGATATTCCAGAAAAAGGGCTGCCCTTCTGCTTGAGGGCTGCCCTGCTGTCGGAGAAAGACTGGCCTTCACCCTTCATACCATGCTGAAGTGACTCCAAGGGTCAGTTGACTTTCCTCCTGTTCTGAGCTACTGGGACATAACAACCTCCTTGCAACTGCCCAGCTGACCTGCTGCACTGGACCTGCCTGAGCTCTGCTGGAGTGAGTACCTGATCCCCAAGAGCTGCCGCCCAGTTCCTGGACCCTTAGTGTGGCATCAGTTGAGCTTTTCCTTGAAGAAAAGGAGAAATCCTGCAGTTTTGGGCTCCTGGTGACCGCAAACAGGTGAAGCTCCAGTGAACCCAACTCTTCATGCTACAGCAACAGACAGCATGACTGGCAATGCAAGATCTGCACTTTGCACTACAGCATCGACAGCCCACGCTTACAGCAAAAGCGAGACTCCAGCAATGATAGTCCGAACACCCGACAGGATCGCGATACAGCAGAGACCATCCATGATGTCCAGCCTTCTCTTCGCGCCACAGCGACGACCATCTGTGACGCTCTCCCTGATCCTTATGGCCTCCTCTACTGAGAACTGGACTCTTTGTGCTGGACTTTAGAAGGTAACTTTTTCAGAGGGACTAGCCGGGTCCCTGCATCCGGCCTGCGCTCCATTGCAGTCTGCCTGAACTTGAGTTTCACCCAGGCTTGCTCAACCGAATAACGGCAAGTGGCGCTTTTAGGCGCTATACATACCTTAAATCTTTGAAATTGCATTTCTGCTGATTGGATTATTGTCATTTTATTGTCAAATATATTTAAATCTACTCTATTTTTTAAATTGGTGTGGGATTTTTCATGTGTTGTGTTGGAGCTTTATTACTGTTTAAGTGCTGCATAAATACTTTACACATAGCCTCTAAGTTAAGCCTGACTACTTTTGTGCCAAGCTACCAGAGGGTAAAGCATGGGTTTGTGGCTGTTGCTTGAGAAGGGCTCACAACCCTCTCAATCACCAACACGATTTCTCTCAAGCACCATCCCCAACAATATAGAGCTCCTCCACCATCTGCATACTCCAGACAGGCAGCCTGCAAGAATTCTGTGGCACAACTAAGATCCCAGGAGATGGACATCAGTAACACTTCCATTGCATCGGTCACACTTTGTCCTCCCGATTCTATAGACTGATGAATCTCTAACTATTTCAAACATTGGCAGTCTATAACAGATCGTTAGATTCTAGAATTAGAATTGGTCAATAAAGGACACACTATAAAATTTGTCCACACACCACCTCCAAACCCACCCCAAAAGAGGTCTTTGCAACATCTTTGTCAATTACAATTGGAGATAAATTGGCTGTTTCAAACGGAGCAATAAAACAAGTACCTTGCGCTCAATGAAACACGCTTCTATTAGAATGTATTCCTCGTGAGAAATAAATCTGGTGAATGAAGCATTATACTCTACGGAAGCTAAACAAATTATTGAAGAAACAATGATTTTGCATGGTTACTCACCAAAACATTCTCGAGTTACTAAACCAAGAATATTACATGAATCGATGGCCCTCCAAGATACCCCTTTCCAAATTACCATGCATCCTGCACATAGAAAGTACTTAAGGTTCAAAGTGGTTGTTTGCCATTACCATTCAGAATTCTACCCTCTGGTCTCAAATCAGCCCCAAGTAAGTTCACCAAGTGCATGGCCCTAGTGGTGACTTATCTGAAAAGAATGGGCCTCCAAATTTACCCTTACCTTGACAATTTGTTAGTAAAAGGTTCATCCACACGAAACACCAAGAACTCTGAGGGTTTGTTTGAAATTCTTATAAACACCTTGGAAGTAACACTCAACAGAGACATGTCTTCTTTGAAACCAACGTGGAAAATAGGATTTCTTTGGCAGCTCTTAATATAGAACAATGCAAGACTTTTCCACCAAAGAAAGAGTAACGAAGATTTTTGCTGTTGCCAACAAGCTCCTCGTAAAGTCTGTTTCTGTACACATCTTAAAATCTTTCCTAGGAATGATGTAATACTACATTCCCTTAATTCCACATTGCTTACTTGATATGAAACTGTTCCAAGAGGAATTGGACAATCAATGGGCGCAAGCCCAAGGTTCATTTGAGGATATCAGAATCACGTCCGGAATGAAAGAGACAATGCAATGGTGGTCTTGGGTACAGATTGAGTCAGTAGGGTTAACAGTCCTTAATCCAACACCCAGATTCATGATGACCACAGATGTGTCCTTAGAAGGCTGGGAGCTCATCGCCAGGATTTAAAGGACCGTAGAAAATGGTCTCCTCCAAATGCATATCATTGGGCCTTTAATTCTTCCTGCCAAGGATTAGAGACTCGTCAGTACTGGTGCACACAGGCATCACAATGACCAAGTACTACTACTTAAACTGGAAGGAACAAAGTTGCGCCTAATTTCCACGGAAGCACAAAATATGGACAATCTTGCTTGGATTACTCTGGAAGCAAAACATTTAGCAGGTATCATCACCAATGGGCTGACTCTGAGCAGAATGACCAAGTGTCACAAATGGGAATTAAACAAATTAAAAGCCATGGTCCAAAAAGTGGTGAACTCCAAATCTTGATCTGTGTACAAAAAAACATAACCACAAATGGCCGATCCTATGCACGCATATTCCCACTGAAGGGGTTGCTGGAGAAATGCCTTTCAGATATCATGTTCAGGGTTTTTTTTTTTTTGCCTATGCCTTTACCATGCTTCCAGTGATACAGAGTATGTCATAAGCAAAATGATAGCCCAGACAATAAGTGGTTCACAGAGCTATTTCTCCAGAACTATTTTCCCCTCAGGCCACTAACCAATCTCTTGACTCTGCATACAGGCTAAGCCCTTTATCTGAACCTGAAATCTCTCAGTTTACCAGCTTTGCTCCTGAACACAATGAATGCTCTCTTAAATATCCTGGAAGAATGTTCCACCAGTCTGTCCCACTGACCAATTGGACCCAGTCCATTTATGTAGTGGTGAAATCTACAGGTATCCAGGAGCTTTTGAGCGACTAGTCCAGGCTAAAAGCCAGGATATAAGTGAGTTGTTTTTAATTTAACAATTTTAGATTTTGTGGTTCTCTCAAGACTAGCAGCAGGTCTTTCTACCGACAAGAGACATCTGCTTTACTGTATCTTCTTTTGATTGATATCCTTTCAGAAAGAGAAGTCTGTGGAAAATTAATTGTCTACTAAACAAAATTAGACGACTTGCATGAACAAACTAGTATCCCTACATGATTCATTCATAAGGAGACAATCCGATCAGCTTATTTGACTCACACCAGACATTAAAGCACGCCAAGCTACAGCACAGTTCCATTGAAGTTCTTTTTGATTGAGCTCTGTTTGGAAAACTAGACCTCACATTTGTCTCCCCCAAGCAATTCTAACATCTTTTGCCAAATTCACCCAGCTCATAAGTGAAGAAGGATACAGGGCAGGCCACACCAGTTCACCCCATGCTGAAGAGACCCTATAATTAGAACAACATAGAAACGTGTCGACGCTCCTCCAAGGGAACAAAAAAGTAACACCCCTGCCACCCACCTCCCCTGAAAGGCCCATCATATATTAACTAATTAGGAGGAAGTATGTTTTTTGCAGGTTCACCCCAAGTTTTTGTGCCCATTTTGACTACTAGGCATGGGTATAATGGCTCTGAAATGCTCTGAGCCCTGCTAATCAGGACTCAGTGAATGTGCTCTGACCCTTAGAAAGGTATATGTTTAATAGGCTTATTCTCAGTTGGCAGTACTTGACCTACTTGTAAGTCAATAGTATATGGTAGCAGGGATACGTAGGGCCTGTAAGTGTCTCTCATGGACTGCTGCATTAGTTGTGCTGCCACAAGTCCATCAAAGCAAAAGCATGACTCCAGGCCTACCATTGGTGGCTGGCAGAACAGATTTAAACTGCTAACTCAATTTTGCCATTTAAACTAATGGAAAAGCCCTAACCTCCCTCTTTAATATATGTATGTCACCCCTACAGCAGGCCTATCAAGTCCTAACAGTAAAAATCCCAGATTTTAGTTTTTGCTGCAAAGAAGTTAATAGCCCTGTTGAAGAGTACGGGGTTACCTGCTGAAAAATCGGCTGTGCTAAGTTCTGAATGGGATTACTAAAGTTGATACTTCAAGGTATCAAAATAATCTTTACAATAAAGCCGACTTGATGCCCAAGTTGACTCTAATGTATCTTGTTAAGAACTGCAACTTTTTGAAAGTTGCCACTCAGTTGCCCAAGTCGTTCAGTGGCAACCCGCAGGGTTTTTGGGCCAAGACAGCCTACTGCCCTCCTGGGGAGAAGGGTGAATAATTCCCAGGAGTATGAACAATAGAGGCCTACCCCTGGAAGAGATGTCACCTCTCCCTGGTAGGAAGCCATGTGGGGTGTGAGCCCAAAAGACGAGCTTCAAAGGGCAAATGGTGAACACACACGAGGAGGCTGCTTTTTTGCTGAGGTAGACAGGTTTACATCTGGGACAGAAAAAAGACCATTTGCCAAACCATTTTTTCCTGTGGGTGGGTGGCCCTCAGGTAGCCACACCTCTAGATTGGGCTACTAAGCTCCACCCATTGCAGGAAGTCTTCACCAAGCAGGGTGGATCCTAGTAACGCATGGACTAGTACCCGCTACCTCCCCTAAGGGCACTTTCTGGGCATAAAGACAGCATCCCTTGCACCCTGACCACAGATCACATCTGTACTGGGGAAGAGTACCGAAGAAGGGCTTCCCTGCTGTTCCCTGGGCCTTGTAAGAGGCTGCACCAAAGACTGAACTGCACCTGGTGGTCCTTGGGCTACCAGAGACGACTGTGTCTCGGGTGGTGGGCTTGAGGGAAAGTCGCTCCTGAGCCCCAGGCAGAAGAGGTGAACTCCAAGAGTCAGTTGACTGACTTCCACCTACAGCACCAGGGCCACAAATGCTGAAGAAGCCTGTTCTGGTCAATCAATTGCCACAATTGTATGACTGCCGAAGTGCAGCCCGAACAACCAGGTCCCAGCACTCGAGTC
Organism: Calotriton arnoldi; assembly: GCA_963921515.1. Taxonomy (NCBI): domain Eukaryota; kingdom Metazoa; phylum Chordata; class Amphibia; order Caudata; family Salamandridae; genus Calotriton; species Calotriton arnoldi. The sequence goes on along the minus strand of CAWUFW010003713.1, from coordinate 229,296 downwards.
TTGCACGTGAGTCTGCCAGGCCTGGGAGAGTCGTCAGATTGCAGTTTGCTCGCCCCAGACAGAGGCTAGCCTTCATCAAAGGGAACCACTGATTTTGCTGTGACCGTCGACCAGTGGCAACTGGACTTTTGCTGGACCAAAGAGGACTTTGAGGGACTTTGACCACTGTGGCCAAAGTGCCCCACCTGAACTGTGGACCAAGGAGTGCCCTGTTGACCGCACAGCATCCTTGGCATCTGACAGCATTTTCAGCATCCCGTACCCTTTGCATCAGGGCCACTCCATTGAAGTCTATGGTGGTTACTCATAGAGCCTGAAACTGGTCTTGAGACTGTTTTGGTCCTAAGGTAACTGTTCTACTGATCATTGCCCCCCACCTTCACCCTTTTGGATTTGGTCTCCCACAGTGGACCTGAGTAGTCAAACACAACTCTTATTAAAAGTTTTACAAAGTTTCCAAACTTTGCGGTCAACAATGCTTGTTCGTATTTTTGAGTGAAAAGCTTTGATTTACAATTTACTTAAAAAATCATATCTCCTCTTGGTGTCTTATTTAATTGTTTTGGTACTTCTACATGCTTTACACTTGTTCCTTTGTTTAAGCCTGCCCGCCCAGGGTCGAGCTAAGGTTTAACAGCTAAGGTTTAACAAACAAGCCTGACTGAACTCAACTCTGTAGTGTGAGTGTATTCCACACTGAGTTCTACCCCCTGGCTTCCTATAAAGGTGTATGATCTAAGAAAGGACATTATTAAAAGAGCACAAAGAGGTGTTAATTCATGAACTGGCAGATTCTTCATGTATAGCTTGCAAACACCAACACAATGAAAGATATATTTGATTTGTTTTTATTTGCACAATTATTGTACACATTGTGGATGACCCTGAAGGGAACTGAGTAAATAGCCAAAATACACCAAAAACAATGTTGTCTGTCAGCTGTTTGGATGCTAGCGATGGGAGCACGCCGCATGCAAATACGAGTATCGAATCAGGAGGGAAGACGAACCCAGGACACATTGAAAGACGAGACTGGTCGATGAGTGCTTAGAATAATTTCAAGAAACCCAATTAATGAGCCCTGAGCAAGTCTCATGTAAGAGATAAAACGCGTTGGCGATTTTTTGGCTACTTTTGAAGGATTGGTTTTAATATAAAAAGAGCGAAGATGTGAATAAAATGAATATTTTAAAGAAAAATGAAATGGAGTCTGTGCGTTAAATTTGAATCAAGGCTTAAGGTGGAATTTGGCAACACAGCCGAAGATATTGGTTAAATATATAACTTGGGGCGTGCCGATCATTTGTTCTGATCTAGTGTGGAGGTGACTCTGTTATGGAAGGTTACGGGTTTGACCTTCCGAATCGTTGCACTACCCACAGTTTGGACTGTTGTGAAGTCACTAGACGTGATAGGTGCGGTTAACTGTATCCCAACCCCCATTTTTTGTAAACCATATATTTCAGACTAAAGATGAGACCGCTCTTGCCACTCCCTCCTTTGTAGAAGTCACCTGTCTTTAGACTAGTAGTTTAGTAATAGATTTAGGTCTGGGCACTTGACTGAAACTACTATGGATAGAGCCTCTGGCCAACTGAATACTTTTCAATAACCTCCCTTTGCAGGATAATTCTCAACTGCCACTTGTAGGAAACTGGATTTTTAGACTAGAGGGCAAGAGATGTCATTCTTTTTTTGAGCTGTGGCTGATCTTAATATTCAAAATGACCTACAGCCATAAAATTAAAGCAGGTTTCCGTGAAGAATCTCAAACTTACTCATGATAGCGTGGCTCAAGCAGCAGGGCCTTCTTCAAAGAAAAGTGCATGTAGTACATGTACAGATAGCTACACCAAAACATTTCACTTAATAGATTGGTTACAATTCCCAAACTGATTTGGTTACAAAAACAACAGAAATAGGATATAAGTATTAGGCGCAGGGTAGAGTGAAAATTTAGCTTGTTAAGCAAAACACTGAAATTTGCCCCCCTTTTTTAGGTCTTGCCTATGTAAAAGACCTGTTGTGGGATTACCAAGCCCTTACAGTGAGCTTACAGCCCGTCCATTGCTTACCATGGCCATCCTCTTGTGTTTGTTCCTCCCCTGAAACATATGCTCTTTACCATCCTGTTGGTGTATTCTTTCACTGCTCGCTTAAGAGAACTACTTTTTTCTTTTTGGTTAAGCGCTTTATGTGAGTGCACCTGTTTACAGCTCTCCCTAGTGTGCTTCTCCCCCTACTAGTAGCTGCGTCTGTGTTACGTATTGCTGTCTCCCTTATGTGCTGGTATTCCCCTCCTTACAACCTGGCTTTATTTCTATATTCCTCTGACCCACCAACTCCACCTTTCTTCCCACAGCCATTCCCCTGTTGTGCCCTCCTCCCTTGCTCCTGCTGTCTTTTTTTTCCCTGAGGGCCGATGCAAATTTCTGCCAACTCCTTGACCTTAAAGTGCTTTCCTTCTAATTACTTTTTAAGTTTTATTTACTTCTCCTTCTCAACTCAATAAATGTAAAAACAAAATGGTGCCCCGTCATTTCGTAGGCATGCTCATGCATGGTGATTCATGCATCTGTATATTTCATCACATGACATGCCACATCATTGCACTTTTTATTTTGTCCCATGTGCAAAGCAATGGCAAAAAATCATAACGTTTTTTGCAGGAAACTGGAGCTGGCGGTGACTCGGGTTCACTTGGATCCAGAGAAAATGTATCAAAATGGATGAAGTAGCCAGATGCAGTACGATCTATCTTTGGTAGCTCAGCAGGTTTTGTTGAACTGGCCGTTGTCTCCTGTAGAGGCATATTGATGTAGATGTCAGTGGTAGGCCGAATTGATATTTGTGGTTCACTTGAATTTTGTTGTTCAATTTCAATAGGAACGAGTTCCATTTCATTGTTGGTAACTCCATTACTTCGAATTGCAGGCTCTTCGAATGTTATTAGCCTTTGTCTGAACTTCCTGTATGCTAGCGAGAGGAGAGCGGCGGCTACCCAGGAGCCCACATGGCCTACTATTGAGGATTGGCCACATAGTGTGGTTTGATCAGATCAATTGAGACAAATCTCTTTTTTTTGCCGGCAAGGGGCGGAAGTAGTACTGTTCTTGCTCCTTCAACAGCCAGGACAGGTACAGGCTTTCTGTATGATGGTCCAAATTCTTTATTGTCCACAATCTTTTCTCTGACCAGATCCCGACTTTTGGGATCCAGGCAGGTCTTGCCATGACTGATTTTGCTTCCCCAGTGGTGGTGCGTTTTACTTGCACGTTGCTTTGTAGTGCCCGGAATTCATTAAGATCCTGTAAAACAGCCAAACATTTATCGATATCAAAAGGTTTTTCATCCACCAAGGTGCTTTCATAATCGAGATCAGGTACCCACATTCTTGTTCCAAATAGGACTTTGTAAGGGGTGACCGCTCGAAGGGAACTTCTTGGCATAATATTTAGTGCCCTCTGGACCCCATATAGGTTATTGACCAAACTACTTCTCGAACCTAATACCCTTGCTGTTAAAGATTGCTTTAAGTCCCGGTTTTTCCTCTCCATGACCGAATTTCCTTTAGGATGGTATGGAGGAGTACCGCAATGCAGCAGCCAAACTTCCCATGGCTTCCTTGTAAGCCCTAGAGCTAAACACGGGGCCGCTGTCAGAATGTAATGTGCCAACTGCGTATGTCCCTATGAAGATTCGCAAATCTTTTATAACAGTTCGAGTGTCAGGCGAGCGCTGAGGCCAAACCCACAGGAATCTAGAATATGAATCCACTGCCAAGAAAATGTACTTGTAAGCCCCATCAGATTGTAAGGGGCCGCAGTGATCCAAATGGACACCTGCGAGAGGTCTGTCTGATATTAATAATGGTGTTTGTGCCGGACGTGCTACGATGGAACCCTTCATCTGCTGACAGATGTTGCATTTTAGAACAAATGCTTTTGTTTGTTTTGTTAAACCTGGCCACCAATAGTGTTGTTTCAGTAGAGAAATTGTCGCGGTAACCCCTGCGTGTGCAGAACCCAGACCCTCGCGTGCAGCTAGAATTAAACCTAACCTGCGATCCATTTTTGGTATTACTCTATCCCCCACTCCTGGAATTTGAGCATACGAAATATTTTTTGCATCTAACTTGCAGGAGTACTTGAGTGGAAAACCTTTCAGCAAGGCTGTGCTGTTCTTGCGTGAAGCAATGACGACTACCATTGTGCTTCCGTCTATTCTCGTGCTAGAACGAGTGATTGCAGCTATGGCAGCAGTTCGTACTGCCCCTTTTGCGACTTCATCAGCCAATGAATTCCCTTCAATGTGAACGCTATCACATTGATTCATCAGCGTGTGTATAACGTGAGCTCTCGGCAAGTCTTTTTTTCAACTCTGCCACTTGTTCCCAAAGCATTTTGTGCTATATTGTGCAACCTTTTGAGTCTTTAAACCCATTTTGAACCCAATAGTGAAGATGTTCATTGTAAGACTGGACACAGTAAAACGAATCGCACACTATAAGTGTGGGGAATTCCCGATCAATTTGTATTAGTGCCAGTAATAGTGCTTTTAATTCTGCCAGCTGTGCTGTGTAATTTCCTAGACTGCGTCTTCGTACTGCTAGGATGGAACTTGCCGTCCTGCATACGTCCTTTTACAATCGCACAAGCTGCACTGTATTGCTGTTTACTTCATATGGCAGGCTGAGCAGAACCTTCAGTGTAAATAATGTATTCCTATTGATCTAGAGGCATTATTTAATTAGGGAGAGGATATTCTTGTTCGTATTGCAGGAATGCTTGTGTTTTTAGTGTAGAATCAAATTTGTAGTCTACATTTGTTGCAGTGAGAGAATTAGCCCATTGTATACATCGCAGATGTAGCGCTTTTGCGTTCGGAACGCTAGCTTTTGTAACAGCCTCTAAGGCCGGTATCGGAGTCACGACAATTATTTGTTTCCACTGAGCCAGTGCTCTTTCTCTCACTACCGCAGTCTGTACTGCTGTCAGAATTTTCTCTGTTGAAGCAAAAGGCATTTCAGCATTTGTGTACAAGTGTGATTTGTCTGCTATGGATACTGTTTCGCCTTTATTGAAGGATAGGTAAGTGTACCCTGATTGACCCGCTATTACACGGATCACCAAATTTGTGGTATTTACATGTGTGTAGGTGTTTTGAAGCTATCATGTCAGCTTGTAAGGAACGAAGTATATCTGTGTGTTCCTGTGTCCAGTGTCTAATTGAAATATCAGGTCTGATTGCTGTATTGATACTGCTATGTATAACTGTACAAGATTTTGCAGATATGATGTTATATTACGAAAACTGGTAAAGCTTTAAAAAAAAAAAAAAAAAAAAAAATATCCGGTCTGATTAAATCGTAGAATTGTTCAACTTTTTCTGCGTAATCCAAAATGTATGTCCTGTCAAAATTTAGGAATCCCAATATGGATTGTAAGTTTTTCAGAGTTTTTGGAGATTAGAGCAGCAGACACTTTTCTAAAAAGATAGCTGATAGGATTTTCCCTTCACTTGATAACTCGTATCCCAAAAATAGGATATTGAGGTGTGCTATTTTCAATTTTGTTCAGTTGAATTTGTAGCCCTCAGAGGCGAACCCCAAGATTATGTTGCTCACCCTGGTCAAATGATCCTTTAAATCATCATACGTCAGATAAATATCATCTACATAGGACAATGCCTCCTCATCAAAATTTTGAAGTAACTCTGTTACCCTAGCTGAGAACAACCCGGGGCTATTCTTATACCCTTGGGGCAGTCTACAGAATTGACGCTGAGAGCCGAGCGATGAGAATGCTGTCTAATATCTGCGTTCAGGCGCTAAATTGGGCAGAAAAATCCATTTGAGATATCTAGTGTTTTGTATTTTTTCCGCACAATGTTATTCATGAATGTGCCACTGTGTGCGTTCTGTACTGCAAATGTCTTTGTGCATGTGTTCAGATGTCTGTAGTCTAAAACTAGACGATATGAATTATCAGGTTCCATTACGGGAAACAAAGGATTATTCATTGAAGAGGTGCAAGTTTCTATTACACCTTGGTATTCAAGTTGATCTAAGATCTCCCTGACCTGTTTCTTTGCTTCTTGTTTAATAGGGTATTGTCTCTGTGCAGTTGGAGTAGTTTTTACTGGGATTACATGGTGAGGTGACTCGGCATCCCACCCTACATGGTTGCGATATAATGCTGGAGCAAGTGTTACCGCCCACTCCTGCTCATATGTATGTTTTAAGTATATTGAAACGATGACGTAAAAAGCCAGTAAAATTACTGTTTCTCCCTTTGGGCACTCCATAACAATTTCAGGCGGCCAATCTTTTTCAGCCAAAAGGATGTCATAGCCATAAGTCGGGTTCTCCCAAAAGAGACCTTTGATTTTTCTGGGTTTGTCCCCCACCATTTGGAGTGTTATTTCATATAACGGGTGTGGGACACTTACCCTCGTATCAGGTGTCTCCACTGTGATATGTTCATTCAACGCCGCTGTCACCAGAAATTCCATCAGGTTCTGGCGATCTATTGTTACTTCTGCTGCGCTGTCTAGCATCGTCAGAGCCCATTCCCCGTTCAGAAGTTGCGTCCTCAGAATTCTGGGCATGTCTAACTTTTAGACCTGCTACCTTCTTTTTAAATTGAGGTTTTGATTTTGCTTTATTTTCTTTTTTGATATTATAGTCCCAAGTACTCTGTGTGTCTCTGGACTTTGTCCTTTCTTCTTGTCTGTGTTCTGACCGTCCTTCTCTCTCTGAGTTTTTTGATGAACCCTGAAAGGAACAAGAGGAACGTATATCAGTATCCTGATACCTGTCAGGTTTTTTAATGTTATCACGATTCCTAAGGGTATACCTCCTTTCGGAGGGCTCCTGTTGAGGAGACCCACTCCTGGATTGTGACCTATTTTTTCTATTCTTTTGTTTATTATCCCATTTCTTTTTGGAAGAGTCAGGTGCTTGCTTGGTGTTATCCTTTTCAGGACCACCCATGAGTTGAGGTTTTGTTGCCCTAGCTCCCAGACTATCTCTGCCTAATTCGGCATGTGTCCTCGATAATTTTTGGAAATTCATGCTCCTGTTGTAAAGGAGTGAAATCCCGTTGGCGTATTGTCACTGCTGCTGCCTCCCCTTTTATGTTAGCTAATATTATAGTTGATACCTGGGCAAAATTTCCTAACAATTTCATCCCTAAGTTCAGAGCAGGTTCTGCCCCAGGCTCATTCTGTATTTGTCTTAATACTTCTGGTATTACTGCTATTGAAGGGATACCATGAGTTCTGGTATATATGGTAGCGAAGACTGTACCCCAAGAGGCACAATCCTCTATTTGGAGAGCTATCCCCATTGGCTAGCAGATTGTTAGCATTCTGTGTTTTTCTTGAGGGCTTGTGTGTGGAAACACTGCCTCTAACTGTGTTATTTTCTGAGCTATCCAGAATGGCATTTGCTCACGTCTAGTGGCCATTTTACCCATAACTGCGTGTAGTGTTTGTGGATTTATTTTAGTTGTAGATCCCTGAATTTGTCCTGCTGGTGTAGCCCTTGTTGGCTGAAGTATGAGTGTTCTCATAACGAACTGTCAGGTTTCTGTAAAGTTTTATTATTTCTTTGTGTAGCGGACGTAAGTCTGCTACTGGCATTGTGTCAATGTCTGGGTGCGGTGTGTAAGCCGCTAGGACCGGCCAAGTCGCTCCGTTTTTGCTGAGCGGACTGAGTCTTACTTTATCTTTAAACCAGTTTGTGCTCCTGGTAGGTGAGCGGAATTTCAATGTCCTCATATGGACAGTATTCCTCTGGTGTTTCATCTACAGTGTAATAATGAAATGTTTCTGTGCGTGCATCTGCTTGTGAGAATTTAACCCATGAATAGAATACCTCAGTTCTATATGATTTGTTTGCATCAATCACGAAAGTTACTGTCCCACCCCTCGCTGTGACTCCATAGTGCGCTAGTTTTAAAGTAAGGGCAGTTCTGACATTTTCTGAAATGTTTATTTCGCCTTCTGGTTCTCCTTCCTCTACTGCATTTGCATGTTGTGCTGGCGCAGTGTTGTCTTCGTTAGCCATTGTTGAAAGAGTTTCAAGGAAACTGAGATAAGGTTTTATGCACAATAGGAACTATTTGTCCTTCAAGCTTGAATAAACCTACAGCAAATACAAGGATATGCCTACTCAGTTGTGGCGGATTTTTTCCCCTCCCACTCCAGACGTCTCTGGAATAATGTGAGTAGGGGTCTCTAAGAAAAGCACGACTGAACTACTCAGATTCGACCATTAAATAAGTACCAAACCAACGTTGGGCGCCATGTCGTGTAGTTCCTATAAACCTATGTAGGATCTGCGTGTTTAGACAACATAGACTGTGGGATTGGTGTCCAGACTGATTCCAGACACCCCCACCTGGTATGTTTGCCTGTATACCAGCTAGCTCACAGTGCCACTGCAAACTCCTCTTAGCAAGGAGAGAATAGTTCTTGGCAACTATCGAACATGACAACTCTGTACCGTCAGGGATTGTGGAAACAGTACAGTACTTTTCGCTCAGTCACTTGTGCTCACTTTGTCTCAGAGAGATACACAGAATAAACGTAGGGGACGTTTTCAATAAGCATTTATTGAACCAGCGTCATTCTAGTGTAACATAGGTGTGCTGAAACAACCATAAGACAGAAACAGATATAAACAATATTAAGCACCAACAGAGCAAATGGATGGTAGATTTCTACCATAGTGCTAAAACAATGAATATATGCAAGCATATAAATACATGACAGTAATAATGCGTACTCCTACGATGCAACCCTAACTAGATGTACCTAAGTGTACCTAGCATGTATGTAGGTGTAGAGCCAAGAATCCCCCTAGGCTTAAGCCAACCCCATTACCTGAAGTGTCAGACTGTGGGACTCTGTCTTGGTCTTGAGATGGACACCCCGCGAGGGATGTCGGACCACTGCGAGCTGGAGTGTCTGCGTGCAGGAACCTCAGCGTCTCGCGTCAGTGTGTCAGCATGGAAGTCTTTCTCCTCTTCCTGCCTTGGCAAAGATATGGTGTATATATACCCAAAAGGTACCCTCAGAGGATTCTACCTTGCTGTGTCATGTTGGCCAAGGATGATGGAAGGGATGAGCCTTTTACATAGTTATTATGCAGAAGATGGTAATCCTGCTGTGATTCTGAGAATCTTCATGCATAATTAATGAGGCTAGTTTTCAGGGAAAACAACACGACATCTTATGCAGTGCTTAACTAGGTAAAAGGTCAATACCAAAAACCTGTTATGTAGTGTAATGGTACAGTAAATGTAGGTTAAGGGTCAGGAGACTACTCAGGCCTATATTGGGGTACCCTAAAACTTAACAGAATTGGCAAAGCCATTATCTCTCATGTATGCGAGACCTATTGGATTTGCCACTGCTTAACCATCCATGGCAGGCCAGCGCAAAACCGGTATTTCCATGGTTTCATATTTGCTTACCAAAGATCTAAATAAAAAATCGCCCACCCTTTATCAGGTCTTGAGTATATTAATATATTAATATTCATTAAAAAAAAAAAAAGGATTAAGGACAAAAAAAATCAGTTAATTTGAATTGGTCTGTTTGACCAGCAGCGGGGCAAAGTATGGTAGAGACCTGCAATGCGCCATGGTCAAAACTTTTACCTTAGGGCTTACTCACTTTACTGGAAATTAAAAAAAGCTGTGCCCAAGAAAGACTCCATATTTTTTGATCTATTGTTTATTGTATGAAATTGGGTTTCTAGTTGGCCAGGATATGCACCTAAGACAGGCAGAATCCACCACGCTAGTCAGGGCAAGTAAGTTACACACCAAAGATAACGTATGCTCACCCTCTGGTAGCTTGGTGCAAAGAAGTCGGGCTTATCATTAGAGGCAGTGTGTAAAGCGTTTGCCCGACACATTCACATAGAAACACAAAGCGACTTCATACAAGATTATATAAAAATATAGTGATTTGTACATAACATAGACCAAAACGACATGAATACTGTGCATACAATGCTGCCACCCATTACTTACTCGTTATCCTGAACAATGCAAGGCAAAAAATGACATATTCGTGAATATTTAGGGCAAATAATGCAAATCAGGTTATGAAAAGGCACATGAATTACCACATTAGTGCAAGCAATGTAACTGTGTTTAGAGACAAAACGGATGAATCACAACATTTAATCATAAGAACCTAAGGCACAGTGCACCTGCGCTCATATTAGGTTAGTTACTTTAATTTCTGTAAGCTGTGCAAACGAGGGCATTCTTGAACTACACCGTAAGGCACAGGAGCAGCTGCATGCCTACTACATGTATCATAGTAATCTGAGCAGTTCTGCTTTTAAATCTGGCCCTGTGCCATTCTCGGGGTCCTCTCCAGAGGTTTCCCCACTGTAACGAAGAGATGCCAATGCCCTTCCTGCCTGTCTCCAAGGGAGAAAGGGGGGAGCACAACTGCTGGGCTACACGGGGAGACCTCCTTTGGCTCCCCCTGCGTTCAACATAACAATGCAACTGCGCATGAGCATGCGGTGCAGCTGCCCAAGTGCCGTACCAGCTGGTCAATCCTAAAGCAGATGGAGACTCTGTGTGTAAAAAGACCTCACCTAGTCCTCGCCGTACTCCTGCTGGGGTCAGCTGTCCACAAGCGCGTAGGGCAGTGAGAGCAGCCTGTCTCCTCTTCTGGATTCATGTGGAAGCTGCTGCCAGGGAGTATGGCCGTCCCAGTCTTCGGGGCGTGTCTCCTTAGCATGGTGACTTCCCTGCAGGAGCAGCCCTTCTTGTGAGATTTCAAACGGTTGGAGACAATATCCCTGAATAAAGGGATGGTGCCACTGGATAGCACTTCTTTCCCAGGCTCTGTACATTGTCATCCTCTCTCTGAAGGAGGCCGCCTTTAAAGTAATACACAAGCTGTTCTCAGTGAAGGGCTACGTGCTCCACAAGCGCTGCCAGATGCAGGAAAACACTCCCACAAGCCACTCTTGGCGAAGGCGAAACGCTCCTGAACTCACTGGCAGCCACACAGCGCCCGTAGGTTCTTTCCCCAGTGCGATGCATGGGGAGTAAAGAAACTAATCAGGGCAGCGTGAAGTTGCAAGAAATGGAATCCTTTAGGTCCCTGGGCTTCCAAGCCAACGGGGGGCAGCCAACCAGCCCCTGGAGAGAACTGGGGCACAAAGAGCAGGTAGGCAGGTTAGCACATAAGACACAAATGCAAAGCGGCCTTCCCTCCTGCAGCCCAGAAGTCAACAGGCCAACACAACAAAGCAAGTAGTCAAAATGACTGTTCCTCCTGGCAGCACAGCAGTCCTCCTGGCAATGTGCAGATTGTAAACCCAGCAGTTTCTAGTTACAAGTCCCATGCAGTGTCTAAAAACAAGGGGGATCAGGGCCCCTGTACTTGTACCCAAAAATGTCTTTGTTCAAGGGGTGACTTCAAAAGAAACCCTTTTAAGTGCACAACAATCCCTTTCAACCCAGCCCTGGCACCAAACATCAATAGGAGGAATATCAGCCCTTTGTGTGAGGGCAGGACACAACCTAGACAAATTAAAGTGTGAACAAACTCTCCCAGCCCAGGAAGACCAACAGTATGCAGATGTAACCCCTGTCACAACCAACCCTTCCTGTGTTGTGGTTGTCTGGAACGTATGCACCAAGTGTAGCTGTCACCCAGGCCTAGACCTGGATTGGAGTCATCGGGCTGTAAAGCACAAAGAGTCATAAGTACAGAAAAATGCCCACTTTCTAAAAGTGGCATTTCTAAAATAGTAATGTAAAATCCAACTACACCAGTAAGCAGGATTTAACACTACCATTCTAAACTTACCAAACATGGCCATGCCACTCCTTTCATATCAGGATTTACCACTTAAGTACATATAAGGGTATTCCCAATGCTATTCTATGAGAGGAGTAGGCCTCACAGCAGTGAGAAACTAAATAGGCAGTCTGTCACTACCAGGACATGCCATACTTAAAGGCACATGCCCTACCTTTTACTTACACAATAGGGATTCTCCTATCCTATCAAGAGAATCTTGATTTCATTAAAGACACGGAGGCTAACATTATGCATTAATCTTTTAACATCAACTCCACACAGCCACTTTAAAGTATGGCATCTCAGTGTACATTGTTCCAGAACATTATACAGTCAGGCTATAATAGGCATTCAGTCAGTCTCATCTGCCTCTTTTAAATGTGGATAAAGTTCTTGGCATGTATTAGGAAGATTTGCAAACATATGGTAAGACAGCCATTCTTGTTGAAGAAACAACAAGACAGGGAACAGAAGATCCTTCGAGGATGGGTGGACGGCGAGCTAGGATGCGGAAATCTGAATAAGCTGGATGGTAGTCTTCCAGGCGATTGTATGGGAGGCTTCTTGATTATTGAGATTTGCCTGAAATAAAGGAATGCTATCAGATCAAATTTTTACAAGCAAGGATTAATCTTGAGCGAGTATTCTAAGAGACTTGAAGCCCCTTTTTTTTTTAACGCATACATTAAGCACTGAAACACAGAATTTAAAAAATATTACCTTTTAAGTCTTCATTCGGCTGTTCATAACAACTATGTATGTGAATTTAAATCTGATTAGTTTTATATTTCATATATATATTACACTCCTTTCTTTTTTTTTTTTATGGGTTGGGAGGGTGGGATAATGTTAGCCTTCGTGTCTTTAATGAAATCTAGATTCTCTTGGCATGGTAATTAGGAGAATCGCTATTTCATTACAAGATCGGAGGCTACCATTATGCATGTTGGTAGCTCTGCAGAATTATATTTGACGTGTTCTATTGGCTTAGAGTAATGCTTTGCAAAAGTAAAGGAGTTAGACCAACCAGGGCTCTAAGGATGTCCTCTAGTCTTCTGCCTTTCCAGAGGGATTGGCTAGCAATCGCACCTCTCATGGAATGTGCTTGGAATCTCTTAAGGTCGATGCCTGCTAAGTGCATAGATTCTTTTACCCAACGAGCTATTGTAGTGCAAGTCACTTCTTTGAAAGGTTTAACAAATGAAATGAGAAGTTGGTTAACACCGTCTGGGCGATGTTCATTCATTCTATAATCATGTCCTTTTTATTCAGTCTATCATGGGGTCAGACATAGTCTTAGTTCTTTGAACAATTTCAAATTTCACTCCAAAAGAATCATAAAATCTGTTGCTTACCTCTAAGACTTATACATCCGACACCCTTCTGCAGGAGATCGGGCATAATAGAGAGGGTAGTTTCATGGAAAGCATCTTTTTGTTTAGGAATCTATTATTTGGCCAAGAGCTGAATAGCTTAAGGACCAAGTTGACATCCCAGAGAGATTCATATTTTTAAATTTAGGAGGTCTTTGCAGTTTGATACTTTTCAGCATTCTACATATCATCACGTTTTTGCCAGTGCTTCTGCCATTTACTAAGTTGTGATTATCTGGGACTGCTGATCTAAAACAGCTGAGAGTTCTATAAGTGAGGCCCCTGTCAAATTGTTCCACTAGAAACTTAGATACTTAGACTGTAGGTGCCTCCATGGGACCCAGGTCCCTTTCCAGACACCAACAAACCCATTTTTTCTAAATTGCGTTGTACCTCTTGTAGGTTCCAGGAGCCCAGGATTTTCTGAGGAGCTCCTCAGCTCTTCCCGAAAGTCCTGACATCTCTCTAGATTTCCTGATACTTTCCAGGCAAGAAGGTTCAAGTATTTCTCTAGAGGGTGTTCCTCCCCATCCCCATTTGTTAAGAGCCCTTCTTCTGTGGGAAGGAAGAAGGGTATGTTGCATGCCAATTCCAATATCGTTGGAAACCATGCTTGAGATGACCAAAAGGGAGTTATTCAAATTAGTGAGCAAGCTTCCTGCCTGACTTTGTGGAGGACTCTCTGGATCATGGCAAAGGGGGAAAGGCATAAGCATGATGACCTTTCCAAGGTTGAAGAAAGGCGTTCACAGCCAGAGCACCCGGGTCTGGCATCCAGCTGAAGTATTTCTCTAGATGGGAGGCGAGTCTGCTCGCAAACAGGTCTAAATTCAATGGACCCCAACGTAGGTTTAGTAATCTGAAGATAGAAGCGTTCAGCTTCCAATCGCTGTAGTCCTTCAGGTATCTAGAGTTCCAGTCAGCTGAAATATTGGCTTTCCCGGGTAAGTATACTGCTTTGAGTGAGATCTTGTGTTCTAGGCAGAACATCCACAGTTTCTGGGCCAGATCTGAGAGGTCCCTGGATTTTGTGCCATCTAGGCGGTTTATATATGCTACTGCTGAAACATTGTCCATCTTCAGCAGTACTGATCTGCCTTGTAAATATGTTTGAAACTCATCAAGGCATGAAGTCCTGCGGTCAATTCTAGGAAATTCATGTGGTGGGCTCTCTCTGTGTGGGACCAGAGTCCCCCTGTATTCTCGGATCCCAGGCGAGTGCCCCATCCCTGGAGATTCACATTGGTTTCGAGAATGTAATCCGGCAATGACCCAAAGATTGCACGTCCATTCTATGCATCTAAATTTTCCAGCCACCAAGTCATTTCTGCTCTTGCTTCTTGATCCAAGGAGATTCTGTCTCCGTACCACAGGCCTGCTCGTAGAGGTTTTGCTTTTACTCTCTGAAGATCGCCATGACGGAGGGGACCGTGGAATATGGCTTAGATGGAAGAGGATAAAAGGCCTAACAGTCTGGCCAGTTCCCTCAGGGTTAGAAAACGATTTTCAGGACGGAGCCTATTTCTCTGCGGATTTTAGCCAACTTCTTCGATGGTAGGAGGAGAATAGATTTTACTGTATCTATAGAAAAACCCAGGAATTTTGTGCATTTCGAGGGTATTCAGATAGATTTTTCTTGGTTTATGATGAAACCTAGATCTTCCAGGAGGGAAATTGTTCTCTCTAGGTCTTTGAGAATTTGCACTTGACACTGCAACATTATGAGGATGTCGTCCAGATACATAATAAGACATATTCCTTTCTCTCTGAGGAAAGCGATGACTGCTCTCATTACTTTTGTAAAGCATCAGGGGGCTGATGCTAGCCTGTAGGGGAGTGCCTGAAACTGAAAAAGATGATTCTGCCATAAAAATTGGAGGTAGCATTGATATTCCTGAGCCATTGGGGTGGTGAAATAGTCGACCTTGAGGTCGAGTTTCACTAGCCAGTCTCCCTCCAGTAAGATGTCTCTTAGGAGGTATATGCCCTCCATGTTGAAGTGCCTGTAAACAAGGAAATTGTTTAGGTTTCTGAGGTTTGTAACAGGTCTCCAGCCTTTGTCTTTCTTTTGTATTAGAAACAGTGTGCTTATAAAAACCTGCTGGTTCAACAGCACCTCTTTTATTGTACCTTTCGTTAGCATTAAGCAAATCTCCTCTTCTATTACCCTCTGTTGGTCTGGAGTTAGACTTAATTCTCTGGGGACGTGGGATTGGTGAGGTGGTCATATAAAGTCTATCTTGAATCCTTGAACCATTTCCAGGACCCACTGGTCTTGGGTTATTGTTTGCCATGTTTTGTGAAAGAATTTGAGGCGACCTCCCACCTTTACTTGGAAAGAATTGAAAAAGAAGGAATTGGTACTCACTGTAGAAGGAGCTTGAAATCTGTGTGTGTCCTCTCTGGCCTCTTGAGCGGAAACCTCAGTCACTTTGAGAGTAAAAGGTTGGTGGTGCTCCTTGCCGGAAGCCTCTGCCAAAGCCCCTTCCTCTGAAATTGGGCCTGTATGTAGCTCGGCTGAGTGAAAGGCCCTTCTTCCGGCCCGACCAAAAACATTGGGGTTGAAAACCCTCCACATGTTTGGCTGGGCTTTGTCCAGAGCAGTAAAGGTAGAGACATATTTAGTAAGAGATTTGATCATGCCATCACCGAATAGGAGGCCTTTGGGATTTTCCAAAGGTTCCTTGGTAGCTAGGTCGCTTAGCTGGGGGTTTATTTTTGATAGGATGACTCTACGCCTTTCCGCATTTATGCTTGCGTTAGCGTTACCTAGCAAGATTAGTGCTCTTTGGCTCCAACCCCTAAGGAGAGTGACATCTACCTGGTGTTGGTTCAGGTGGCAATCTTCAGCCATGTCAATGATCCTAGCTAGGGCACCTAATACATCGAGTAGGCAGTCTTGACACATTTTTAGGGACCTTTCCATGCCCTTTCCAGGGTCTCTACCCATTTTAAAAAGGAATGTTATGAGTTCAGGGTCCAGGTTTGGGGTTAGGGAAACCTTATTTAGAAGTACCTGTCCTGAGCATTCGGATCTTAGGAGGTATTGTGTCTCCCTCTCTAGTGGGTTTCTTAGCCACCTTGTAATAAATTTGGCCACGTAGTCTTGGGGCTACCACTCCGCACTTCTAGGGTGTTTGATGTTGCTCGGAGAGAATATCTCCTGTCCTAGAGGGTGTAGAATTATGTCTTTTGATGTGGAGGGGGCCTCCTTATTAAGGAGTGCATCCGCAACCAGGCAAAAAATGTATCCATCTAATAAATCCTCATTTATAGGGCTAGCTTCTTCCATTTCTATATTATTTTTATGATCAGTGCGGGTACCGGTGCTGTTGTGTGCACTCCTAGGGTTTGTGTCGCGTAGGACACCCATCATTCTTGAGGTGCTTAGACCTCCACTGGTTTTTGAGGTGCTTAGACCTCCACTGGTTTTTGAGGTGCTTAGACCTCCTCTGAAATTTGAGATGCTTAGACCTCCTGGACGTTTTGAGAAACTGGGAGCTATTGGTATGTCGCTGGAAGAAGCACCCTCTAGGTGTTTGGTCTTTTTCAATCTTTTTACCCTTTGTTTGGGAGTTTCAGACTCTCTCCCAGACATTGAGTCTGGGTCGGATTCCTCTTCCGAGAGGATAGTTCTTTTATTGGTCATGACCTGTTGAATGGTCTCTCGCACGCAGGTACGCATTTATTGTTGAATCCGTTTTTTTTATAAGCTCCTATTTTAGATTTTGAGAGGTTTCTGAGCTTTGACTGCCCTCTGACATGCTGTAAGATTGTTCATCTATTTTTGGGCTACATTTGAATAATCAGACAAGGAAGGTCTTGTCTAAAAGGACTATTTTTATCAATATTTAGTATTATTTAATTTATTTTGAGTAGTACTAAAACTCTCTATTGCTTTTATTGATTGTGGTTTTCGTCCCACTGTACCTTTTTAGCCTTACGTTGGGGCTTTCTGGAGAAGACTGTTATGTTATTTGTGCTATCTTCTTTGTAAGACAAAAGAGGTTTTTTTGGGGGGGGGATTAATTATGGCCGTGGAGTCTCAATCAGCTGTTCGCATCGAGAAGCAACTGTCAAAGTTGCTCAAGCGAACAGCTGCATGTGTTGTGGCTTGGGTGCTGTTGCCCGCGACTTTCCCTCTAATAGTGCCTTTAGTCAGCCTCTCCTGCTGCACTCAAATGATGAGGCGCATCGGGAGAAGCCGAGCCCGAGACTGGAGGTGTCTTGTTCCTGGCTATGGGGTATGAGTTTGCCACTTTTCCGGTGAGTGTTGATAGCGGCGAGTTAGGCTGCACGGTTGCGCCCGCCGTGGCGGTGTAGTGAAGGGATCGGAGTGCTCGCTTTCTGCTGGCATGCCCACAATCACTAACGTGCAGATTGCTGTGCGATTGAAAACTAAGGTGGGTACGGGGGAGGAGGAGTGACAATAAATTGGAAGCCCTGCGTTGCCCGCTTCGAGGAAAAGAATTGAAGGTTAGGAAAACAATATAAATACAATAGTAAATTCAATACTTATCTACAACAGTAGGTATTAGCAGGATCACAGACAGATAGAAATGTTTATATAATCTGTTCAATAACAAAAAAGTTGTGAAGGTAAATTTTAGGTTACTTATCTGTGTGGAGCCGCATTTAAAAAAGGCAGATGAGACTGACTGCATGACTATTATAGCCTGACTGTATTATGTTCTTGAACAATATACACTGTGATGTCATACTTTAAAGTGGCTGGGTGGAGTTGGCATTAAAAGATTAATGCATAATGGTAGCTTCCGATCTTGTTATTAAATATCCTGCCCATAGGGCTACATAGGGCCTACCTTAGGGGTGACCTATGTGTAATAAAAGAGGAGTTTTAAGGCTTGGCAAGTTTTAAATGTCAAGGCAAAGTGGCAGTAAACTGCGCACACAGGCCCTGCAGTGGCAGGCCTGAGACAGGTTTGAAAGGCTACGTCAGTGGGTAGCACAAGCAGTACTGCAGGCCCGCTAGTAACATTTATTTTCCAGGCCGTGGGTATATGGGATACCACTTTACAAGGGACTTACAAGTAAATTAAAATGCCAAACAGATGTAAACCAATACCATGTTTACAGGAGAGAGCACATGCACTTTAGCTCTGATTTGCAGTAGCAATGTGCCCAGTCCTAACACCAGCAAAAAGAAGGTCAGAAAAGTAGGTGGAGGAAGGCAAAATGTTTGGGGATAACCCTGCAGAAAGGGCCAGGTCTAACAATGGTGCTGTTTTGCTGAAGCCTCAGGCAACATTGCAAAATATTGTGTGCAGTGCAACACTCGATATTTTAGCCCTTGATCGTCATTGGGCATCGTCATTGGGTATCTTTTTCCCCACTTAGGCTTCTTTGGCAGTTGAATGGGGCAAAGCTGTAGATTGTGGCCTGACAGGACTCCATCTGGTTAGATACTTGCTCATGAGGTCCTGCTGTAACCTTGATTCTTTCAGTAACAACCTAGAAAATCTGTCCCACCAAGACTGCTTTTTTGACCAGTTGAATTAGCAGTGTTGACAATGTTTCAATCAGATCAAACCTCAAGGTTGGTGTGGATACTAGGATACAGGTTTATACAGATTAAAATGGAAAAGATGTTCTCCACTCTAGTCGGCAACATAGCCAGAAGTGCAGTTCTAACAGGTCTTGCTGGTTTTGTTCCAGCCAGAGGTTGAGGTCTCTCTTACTTGCATCTTACAGACTTTTCCTCTCAGGAAGGTCCATGGAGACCGGGCCTCTCTTAAAAAGATTCTAGATCCTTTTAGTCTTGTTGTTCAACATGAAGCCAGCTTCTCTGACCCTGAGAGTAGTTTTTCAGTGTCAGGGATTTAAGTTGAAACAGGATCCACACTCCACAGTCCTTTAGCAATGCAGGAGATCAACATTGGAAGATGTCCCTTCCTGCACATAAACAATCATCCCTGCAACGCAGGCACCCTTGCACCATTGGGCAAAGGTGTCTGCATTGATGATAGCCAGCTTTTTTAGTGCCAGCACAAGGGAAAACACAGGGGTGTGCCTTATTCTTGTGAATAAGACGTACCCCTGCTTTTTTAGGTCTCGCCCTGATCCAGCGCATGCGCTGGTCTGGCAAGACATTTAGTTGTGGGGTTTTAAAAGTGCGACCACAGCTTTTTCCGTGGCATACAGTGTGCGGTTACGCGCACAGCACGCGCTTCTGTCATGGCTCATTAAGCCTTCCGGCGCGTGAATCATGCTCCTCCACCACCTTGCTGTCTGCTCTCACTACCCCCCTCCCTTCTCCCCCTCCCTCCTCGTTAGCTTGTTATTCTTAACCTCGGAAGCATCTGATGTGAATTCTTCAAGGAGCAATTCACTTCCGACTAAGCCAATGCCGCCTCAGACAGTAGACATTTTCTGGTGCTTGTTTATCTATCCCTCGACCCTCCCTCTTTTTGCTTCTTGCCTCTGTTCTTCCCCCTCCCGAGCTGTTGCTTATTTCTTTCGTCTGCTCCTGCCCTTATAATTTTATGGAGAGGCATTGACTTCACTCACTTTCAGTCTGTGGCGCCTATTTCATTTGAAAATATGACGAGCTGCTTTTTCTGTCACCTCCAATGTCAACTTCTAATAAAAAGAAAAAAGGTTCGTGGGTGCGGTAGAACTGAAAAATAAATAGATCATGTGAGACCACGACGCTTTTAACTTATTTGTTAACACTGTTGAACGCACGGGTTGTTTATATAATTGACAAACGTTATCCACTAAATGTGCTTGCTTCCGCTTCTGTTAGTTGTGTTAATCTGCAGGCAGATTGTTAAAAGAAACTGTGGTGATCTTTGCACTTGCAATTTACAATGAGACTCAGCACATTAAGACATGTTTTCTGTCAGTTACCTCATGGCTAAGGAACTCCTAATTTTCATAGAGTGTCTCGTCAGAATACAGACAGGAGCTGACTACATTATATGTAGTTGGAGAACAGCGACAAACTCTCTCTAGAAACAAAATGACACATAGTAAAACTGTTGGCAGAAAGATTCACAGCGCCGTGACTCAGTGCCTGCTTTTAAGGCGCTGTTTCTGGCGAGCGGTATAAGATCTTGCAGCAAACATCGGCGTTTTATCACCAGTTAAAATGCAAAATAATTTCAAGGACTATAAAAGGAGTATATTGGATGACAGTGACCCACAATCTGCAGTTTTGTGAAGCTCACAGTGACAGATGCAAGATACAAAGCGCTGTGTAAAATACATAACATTCCAATAATCATGTGTTCTTTTTAAGGACATTGTTTAAATGTAAATTAGTGACTGAAAGCGGCTAGACTGCTTTATTTTAAGAAACACATGATGCTGTGTTTGCCAAATGACGCTTAGTCGAAACTGTTTATTTTTCCTTTCAGCGTTTATATTAGGCTATGCAATATTGAAAAACTAGCCAGCCTTATAAACCAAATTATGACATTTTCAACAGATGGATACGAAAACAATAGTGGACTATAAGATGGAGAAAACTCAGCTGACTGCACACCATCTCGCGCTTCTGTTTTACAGGTAGAGCTGGACTCACAGACCCTCTCTCACAGACACTCTCTCACAGACTCTCACACTCTCACAGACTCTCACAGACACTCTCTCACAGACACTCTCACACAGACACTCTCTCACAGAGACTCTCTCACAGAGACTCTCAGACACTCTCTCACAGACACACAGACACTCTCTAATAGACACTCTTTTACAGACACTCTCTCACAGACACTCTCTCACAGACACTCTCTCACAGACTCTCACAGACACTCTCTCACAGACACTCTCTCACAGACACTCTCTCACAGACACTCTCACACAGACTCTCTCACAGACACTCTCTCACAGACACTCTCTCACAGACACTCTCACACAGACACTCTCACACTCTCTCACAGACACTCTCTCACTCTCTCACAGACTCTCACACTCTCACAGACACTCTCTTACAGACTCTCACACTCTCACAGACACTCTCTTACAGACTCTCACACTCTCACAGACACTCTCTCACAGACTCTCACACTCTCACAGACTCTCTCTCACAGACTCTCTCTCACAGACTCTCTCTCACAGACACTCTCTCACAGACACTCTCTTACAGACTCACAGACACTCTCTCACAGACTCTCACAGACACTCTATCACAGACACTCTCTCAGACTCTCACAGACTCTCACAGACTCTCTCCCACAGACTCTCTCTCACAGACTCTCTCTCACAGACTCTTGGCCTTCTTGGTCACATATAAGGTAACAAAAATGCTTCTGGCACTTTTTTATTACAACTTTTCAGCATGCTGCACAGCAGCCACACTTCTCTACAGCACAGCTTAAACACATTGGCAAAGTCAATAGCTCTACCTAAACACTTATAAGGCCCCAAAGGCGAGACCTATTGGCTATGCCAATGCTTGTTTTAAATGACTTGGCGCTGCTAAATTGCTTGTAGCGCAGCGCTGCGTAATTTCTTTGTGAATATGCCCCAAGGTTTCTAGGTATTGCAAATTATCAGGACCAAATATAAAGGAACCACAAATATCAACAAATTTGATAGAATGACTGCCTTGATGCTCTGATAGACTGCAACTAACATGGACATCTGGTAAGAGGAACAACAGCATCCTACGCAACTGGAGCTCCATTTTTTAAATGTCTGGTACTGCGGTGTGTCTCTGAGTCCAAAATCTTGAACCATTTCTAACATCACATGTCGCAACAAAAAGGACAGATCACTTGATGCCATTCATAGTGTGTTTCATTGTTTCAAAATGCTGCACCAGTTATTCATTTTGTGTACGGCAACGAATATGTGATCTGCGTTGTAAGATGCTTTTTTTTTTTTTACTGGTTTTGTGGTTTATCAGATATTGTTTTTCCCACACTGGCTTGCTCTGTAATAAATAACGCTTTTGGTGTTGCATTTGTTTGGGTGACTGTAATTCCATTGAGTTCCACAAACATCGTATCCGTGATTAATTGACAAGCCGTGCATTGTCTGCATCTGTAGTGTCCCAACACTGTTGGTACTCCTAATAGATTAGTCAAGGCTTTTTAGGTCTGGGCTAGACATGCACTGTCTTGAAGAGACTGTTGTATTTAATATGTGGGCTTCAGCCTTCCCATAGGATTTCCATTTCCTGGCTCCATCATCACACTTATATTCTTTCTCCCCATTTGTCTATGGAATGCATGCGTCATGCTCCTTTCTGTGTTCAGCCCTTCCCCGAGAGCATGGACCAACTGCTACTATCCATCCACTGCTCGCAACCACTTTAGGAACTGCTTTTTCTTTGTTTTTGATCACTTCACATGAGCGCTTGTGTTTTCACTAGCTCCCATCTCCTTTTCTGTAAACAGGCCTGAAAATCTTGTTCTTATATAGTCACATTTGTTGTGTATTCAAAGATCGAGGTCAAATATCAGACGCTGTTTTCCGAGGGTGCCTGTTTACTTTTCTTTCTCTGATGTCAAAGTGAGAGGATTTTTTTTTATTAATGTTGTGGTGTTCCTCTTAAACTATAATTATTTTCTTACACACACCTGCTTAAGCGCCACCGCTACAACCGCATTCAGGCACCAAGCCGCCAGTCTGTTTTTAGAGGACTTGCACGGGTGTCAGCAGACAGCCTTTTCAAAAGGCAGCGTCTACTTTGCAGTTCCGAGTAAGTCCTCTCTGCATCCAGTGTATGACAGAACTTTGCCGTATTTGTTTCTTTTTACTGCGTACATGTGGTAAAATTGCTACATTAAAATAGGTTGGCTTTTTCAGATAATTATGGACTGCTGTTTTGCTCTGATCCCTGCACGGTAAAAGATACCAGCCTGGCTGCTGTACCATCTTCACAGTCTGTTAGGTGACTCTAATTGTTTATTGAGTCAGAATCCTTGATGTGGACCTCAGGCCTTGCTGTTTGTGGAGTGTTTAACTTTGTTTGATAGCTTGGTTTGTTGACGGCCATATTGATATGGTATGCTCTGATGTGGACAATATGAAATGTCATAAATCAAACATGTTTTTAAGAAATCGTTGGAAAAAAAGTATGCTGCTCAGTTATTTTCTTCTGAGGTTATTTGTAGTTCAAAATTAAAAATATTTTATATTTTGACATTTGCTTTACCTACTTACTTACTATTTTAACATTAATTGAAATGCTTTATTTGCCTAATACTTTCTCATTATTTGTAACGGTTAAGAACTGTGAAAAGGAAGGCTGTATTTCTAGACACCTCTTTCATCCTTTGAGCGAATAGCTTGCACCACATGGATCTATAGAGCCAGTCCAATTTTTGTTTCTACTGTCATGCCTCCTTGCTCCATCCCCAGCCACCATCGTAGAAGAAATGTTAACAAGATTGGGGTCTGTGTAAGCACTACGCAGCTTGAAACAAGACGCCAGAGCACTTTGGGGGTAAAGATTCTAGGGGTAAGGCCTGAATCATGATGTGTTTAAGGGGAGGCACTGTTATAAAAATAGATATGTCATATTTTATTATCCCTTAAAGCTATTGTGCCGAGTAGGAACAAGTAACAGAACCGTCCCTATGGCTTCCTTCAGGCTGCATAGATATTGCTCCAGCAGGTGCATCAATCCACCAAGCTATGTTGTGCCTCCTGGTATGAAGGTAAAGTTGCTCTGAGGCAGTTGAGCGTCGGCATTAAGAGTAACAAAGCCAACAGGTCTCGCATCGCCGAGACCTATTGGCTTTACCAATGCTTGTTGTATTGGTGTTCTCGCTGCCCTGATCAAACGTTGTTGGGTATTCTTACTCCTTTTGAAAGAAATAAGCAGGGTAGGTAGATTAAAACTGAATAACAGTAGTTAGTTGTTTTGACCAATCAACTTGATTCAATTGGTTTTTGGACTGTACGTCAGCACAAAAGTAAGAGTGTGAATGTACTTTCGGTTTTAGGTTCTAGTAGGGTCTCAAGTGGAGTGAACCATGCTCTTTTCATCGCTGTTTTCCTCAGTTTTCTAGGCTGTCCTATGTTCATCAGTTTATTGACTGGTATGTCACTGTTATGTAAATACTGGGCATAAGGCAGATTTTTATTTAGAAACCTCAGATGTCCACTAGTGATATTAAGAAACGTTTTGCTATCAGTAGGATGCAGTGTACAGACTTACAATCAATTGCCCGTTCAATTCTTTGATCCAAAGATCTAAAAAATGCATTTTATATTGGTCGTAGGACATGGTGAAATTAAGATCATTTGTTCGATGGTAGAGCCAATCATTAAATTCAATGAATATGTCATCAATATATCAATATATCTGTTCTAGTACTGTGATATGAAAATGTAATTGTAATTGTAATCGTATTGGAAAAGATTTGAACATTATGTATGCGCATAAAACCCCAATAAAATATGTTTAAAAATA
This sequence comes from Calotriton arnoldi, assembly GCA_963921515.1. Taxonomy (NCBI): domain Eukaryota; kingdom Metazoa; phylum Chordata; class Amphibia; order Caudata; family Salamandridae; genus Calotriton; species Calotriton arnoldi. The sequence continues at coordinate 204,687 of CAWUFW010003713.1, read as the reverse complement.
TATATATATCTGTTCTAGTTTTTTATATGGTTCCTAAAAAGTTTCAGCTCGCCTTAATTCCATTTCTCTGCAAAAACAAAAGACATGAATAAATTAGCTTTTACCAGGGCGCAGCTGAACCCCATCTCCACTCACTTGGTTTCAAAGAGAAAATCAGTTTTGAATATGAAAATAAATGTTATTAGGCATATGGGATCGAGTTGAACTAGAAAGTCAGTAAGTCATGTGGGGATTGGAGTTTGTTTCAAGTATCTATGTGACCTCGCTATGGTAGTGTTTTTAATATCACAAGCAATGTAATTAATGATTTATTGTTTGGTTAATAAAAACCTTTACAATTTCCATTAAAAAAAGTATAGCAGCAAAAGTTCATGATTAAAGATCGAAAGAACATATCATAAAACATTTGTTCATTGTATCAAAATAATTGGTACAGTAATCAGTACATTTTTGTCAGATCCCGTGAATTGGCTAAGTCTATTGACCATTCTTCGTGCAAACGGCTCTCCAAGAGGTCTACTGATACAGTTGCTTAAGGTAGCTAAAAAGAATTAAGAAAGGGACATGGATCACGAAGACTAAAAAAAGCCAATATTTAGGCCTCTGTTAGGGGACAACAATACCATTTTTGGATATTTTGGAAACATCAACAATGGGGTGATACTGAAGAATGTCCAATGTTCGGATGGTTTAAGAACAGCAACAGAGGTGTAATTCTGATGCCTGTTGTGCTCCAACATCTATCTTCAGAATGGCAGTTGAGCTGGATAAATGATGTTCACTGACAGGTGGGACTAGGAGAGTCTTTTGGTCGCAGTGATGAGGATTGCTGGTCACTTAATGCAAGAGTTTTTTCCCCAGCCACTTCCATAAACCGTACAAAGCGACACAATAACCGTACGTCTCCACCTCCGAGGCATGCCTTCACTGCTTGTCTGCAGGTTCTTATCCCCCTGCTTAGAAAGATGGGCTTCAATAGCTGCCGCCGTTCAACTTGCAGTGCTCTGCAGATGCACAATAAGTGTAATACACTCTCATCAGCTTCCACGCATAAGCGGCATATAGCCTGGGCTGGAGATTGTTTCCAGCGGGGGAAGATGCAGCAGGGATGGTAGAATGCCCATTCGAAAATGAAGGTATTTTTCTTTGTTCCTCCTGTTGAATCCTGCGCCTAGATAGAATTGCGGAGAAGACTTGACGTAGCTCTGCTCGACAAACCATCCGTGGGCCCTTTTGGTGAGAGCCGCCTTATCTTCTAGTAGGGATAGTTTTTTCACAGTCTTGTTTACAAGTTGTTTAAAACATTGATGGGTCCCTGAGGCCGCCCCGAGATCCTCAAGGCCCAGACGGTCTACTGATTCTGTCAGGTAGCTCATAGCTGCACACTCCTTCACAATATCACAAGCAAGTTTTGTAGCTTTCTAATCAACTGTGAAAGTTTTGTATTCCAATATTTGTTTGTTAACGTCATCTAACAATTTTTTCAATTCTTGAATTGTGTTACCTCCTAAATTTTCTTTTTCCAGTGCCTCAATTTCTTTAAGCTCCGGTTTGCTTCTGCGTAGTGCAGCATCAAGGGAAAGTGCCAACCAGTCAATAAATAACGATAAATACTATTCATCATCATTCAAAGTTACTGGTATGTTTTTTACTTGAAGGCCCCAATGGATAGTATTATTTTTTAAATGTTCTAAAACAACTTTGTCCCGCCGATAAATTCTAATTAGCTTCTTTTTAGTCTCATTAATGTTTTAACATTGTCATAATTGGTATTCGTAGTGGCTTTATTGGTATCACTAAGAAGTAAAGTGTTATCTAACAGTTTATTGAATTATTCTTCAGTATAGCTGACTGTCAGTGGTTCAGACATCTCTAGAAAAAAGGTCGATTTAGTGTCCTGAATGTTCCATATGGAGACTGAGGGGTCGATTCCGATTCGGGCCGGAAATTTCTCCGACCGAGCCGGACCCGGAGAGATTTCCGACCGAATCGGACCCGTGCAGTCCGACCGAACGAGTACGATGCGTCCGTATGTTATCGGACTCGAGTCGGTCGGACTCCCATTGAAGTCAATGGGAGCCGGTCGTACAACGCGTACGCGGGCTCCCATTGACTCAATGGGTGCGAGTCGGACAAGGGCGCCCCCTACAGCGGGTGCGCGGCGGAGCGGTTCGCGCCGTACACGCACAGGTAGAGGGGACCCATGGGTCCCCCCTGTGTGCGACTCGCGCGGCTATGCGTACAAGGGGTCCGACACGGACCCCCAAAGTACGGCTCCGACAGCTCTTACGAGCCGGAGTGCGCGGCTCGGTCGGACTGCTCGCGGCGCGCATCGTACTTACCCGGCCGGGAAGCGTCTCCATTGCGCGGTGCGAGTCGAGTCCGAGCGAGTCGGTCGGAGCGGTTCGAGCCGGGAGCGAGTCGGTCGGAGCGGTCGGGACGCCCGGACGAGTCGGTCGGAGATTTTGCATCGTACTCGCTCGGCCGGACCCGCGTACGGTTCGGTCGGGAAACAGGGCTCCGAATCGGATCCGGTAAAGCCGAATCCGATTCGGAGCCCTACCGGCCGAGATCGGAATCGGCCCCTGAGTGTTTATACTTACTACTGTCAACATAATTCTATTTAAAAAATTTAAAAAACTTCACACCTCTTCAGGCGGAAATATGTAGTAGAAACAGGGGGATGGCTGATAAACCCTAAACCATCCATATTGATAACCCTTTTCCCTATATAGCCTTTATAGTGCACTGTGCCCAGGTTCTGCTGGGTTATTCGGGCATCCCCTGGCTTCATTTTCCTGGTGAAGAACAAAAAATTGGTGCACGGTGCCTCATACAACAAAGAATTACGATTCACCTGTAACACGTTTACAGCCAAATCAGGATTGCTATGAATCCCTTAAGAGTCTTCACTCTATCATAAAGAATTGCTTGTTAGATTAAATAAGCACTAAATTCATACATGAATGTTTTTGATTTGCTTTATTCCAGAAAACTATGAAGATATGTCTTCACCTAAAGTCCTTCCCATTCTCAGCAAGAACGATTTAGACGAAATGGCCAATAAAAAATATTTAAGTCAACAATAATTCCAGATTGTGGGTGGGAACATGAGTGCCTTATGAGAATGGCTGATCTGTGGCTATCATTGACGTAGTTAACACCCATGAAAACAGAACCCTTTGACTATTCACAAAATATCTCCACACCTTCTTCGCAAGTTTACTTTTGCTGCCAAAAAAGCCTCATGCAGGTGTGCACAATGGATGTGAAAAAACAATATTTCATGGGGGCTATTAGAAGGGATCTCTCCCCCTGAAGAGTCTGGAAGAAATATGAAAAATAACAAGTTGTATGCACAATGCATATTTCAGCTGCAATTACTTGTATGGATAAATTGTCCAAAGGACAAATCACATGAATACGTTTTTAAACTGAAGAGCAATCAGGCGAAGGCTAGGAAGAAACTGATAAAGAGAAGCTTTACGATGTTTAAAATATACCAGTGGCTCTGACCCATGGCTCTTGCAGGCAGGACTAAAGAAGGAAGACGTGGTACCACATAGAACATGGATTCTGCAACATGATTCAGTAGACAGTGCATGTTATTTATTACTCACGAGTACACTCCACACTTCACTTCAAAAGGAGGAAGGTGGTCGTGCATGCTGAAACAACTGTAGACTTCATTTGAATACATTTCCCTAAAGTGTGTACTGCTTAAAACGCTGTCTGCGAATACTGGGTAGCCCTCTTGAATATTTGAGCAGGACTGTAAATGTGTAGGCTCCAGCTATTATAGGCAATATTCAGAAATGCATTTTCTAATACAAACAAAATGAATCCATTTGCAAAATGTGCCTACCTTCTGTACATAGAGGTGAAATAGTACAATTTTACACATAGAAGCCTAAATTATGTTTTTAGCACCTCTCGTAAATCCCTCTATTTTTCCCGTTGCCAAATAATGCATTATGCACCACATTTTCTGCGCAGAAAATTGTCCTTCAGCTATGTACAGCATGTCATTTTGTGAAATTTGCCTAAGTACCGTTTAAGAGCATACTTTAATACTCTGCAAACAATGGTCTGGTTCCTTGTATGTTATGTCTCTCCGTCTGTCTCGCCTTCTGGCTATCTATATCAATATAGCTATTGTATTTCATCTAGTTTTCTAATATATCTACATAGTTCATGCGAGTACAGACTGTAGGGTCTGCTGTTTCCCTTGCTGATAATCTATTTCTTTGAATATGCCCTTCCTAATCTATGTTTTCTGATCAGCTTAATAGTTTAAAACACCCCATTTAACATGGACTGTTTAATCTGTTGCCTTTCCCCTTAGTGCAAGGTGAGTAGTATTTTTTCGTTTCTAGCACTGTCATTGCATAACAGGTGCCAATGTAGTGGCGAAAAACTGATCTTGTTTCCTAACCTTTTTTGCACCATGAGAACCACAGTTTCGAGTACATTGCCTGCACCATTACAATTTTAGATAAATATTTTTGAATGACTGATGTTGCTGAAATTATGCATGTACATGTGCATCGGCATGCTGTCAAGGTGAATATCGAAATTTCCTTTGTCAGACTGTTAGACCTGGCACCATTGGCGTGGGTCTCCCTTCCATTTTTTGCCATTACCTCCTGTGTTTTGCTGTGTGTTGGACTCCATTTTTGCTGGTCTAGATGCTTTGGTCACTTTGCCACTGCTGTTCAGTGCCAAAGTGCAAGTGCTCCCTTTGTAAATTATTGTTATGGATTAGTGATTCCATTATTGTCTTATTTGATTTACTTGTCAGACCCTAGTACAGTGCACTATGTGTGCCCAGGGCCTGTAAATCAAATGCTGCTGGTGAGCTTGCAGCACTGATTGTGCCACCCACAGAAGCAGCCTGTAATATGTGACTCAGGCCTGCCATGGCAGAGCCTGTGTGCAGTCTGGGACTGCCATGTCGACTTGGCAAGTGCCAACACTTTCCAGTCCCTAAACCTTCCCTTTTCTACATATTAGTCACCCCTAAGGTAGGCCCTAGGTACCCCTGTGGGCAGGGTGCATTGTATGTGAAAGGTAGGACATGCCCTGATGTGTGTGACATGTCCTGATAGTGAAATACTGCCAATTTCGTTTTTCACTATTGCAAGGCTATATGTTCCCATAGGACAGAATGGGGAGTTTGTTTATAACATCTTTTAAACATAACTGACCATAGGAACAAGATAGAAAAGTAAAGCTTAGTATGCCTGAACTCAGAATGTTAAAGTACATCTTTTAGTGAGGGTGATTTTTACATTCTGTGTTTGAAAATACCACTGTTCGAAAGTAGGTATTTTCTTGCCTAGCCATCCAGTGTGCCTCTGCTAGGTTTGTGTATTGCATGTCTGGCTTTTGGATGACGGGGGCTGGAGAGGGGCAGCGGCTCCAGAGGTCTGATGAGTCAGGGCTGGGCTGAATAGGCCTGGTCTGCATTTGGAGTGGTGGGGGAGTAGCACCTTCACCTGAATAGGGCTGTGCCTGCCTTCCACAATGAGGCTTCGCCCCCCTGTGGTGTGTCTGGAGCCAGGGCTCACACTGACAATGAAGGTTGTTGTGCACTTGCAAAGTGCCCCACAGAACTGGTTTTGGCTGAGTACAGACACACTCTGCCTTCAGAGAACAAAGGATTTTGGTGTATAAAAAGAGTGGCCCAGAACCCAGACTTTTAGATCACTTCTGGGAAATCAAGAGGAACCTTTGCCAAGAAGAAGAGCCGGAGAAGCTGAGGAGGAATACTGCCCCTGTGCTGTTTGCTGTCTGGGGTTGGCCTGCAGTGGCTACTTGCTGCCAAGGAAAGGAGAAAAGGACTTTGCTGTATACTGTGTCCCCTGCTTGAGGAAGATCTCCAAGGGCTTGAAACTGAGCTTGCCTCCTGTTCTGAAGTCTCAGGGACACAAAGACTTCACCACCAGCTCCCCTGAACTGCCTTGCTGGGAGTTCTGACCTGCAAAGAGGTGCCTGCTGTTGTTTTGGACCTCTAGAGACTGGTTCCCGCTGGGAGCTGGAAGAATCAACGCATCGTTCCGGATCGTCGCATCGAGGCGCCAAGTTTGTCGCATCGTTGGGGGACGCAGTAAGAAACCGACGCATCACCTCCCCACGCAGTAAGAAACCGACGCATCACCTCCTCTATGGTAAGGAACCGACGCATCACCTCCCCTGCGCAGCAGTAAGGAACCGACGCATCACCTTCCCCGGAGCAAGGAACCGACGGATCACTTTGCCTGCGGCTCGTTTTGTTTATTTGCGTGACCTATCCCAGGTACTTTGTATGAAAAGTGTTGCATCTGTAATTTGCTTTGAACTGAACTATTTCTACCATCTGAGAGTCATATTTTTATTATTGTATTGTGGATTTTTGTCGTTTGGTCTTGTTTTGGTTTAGATTAAGATTACTTATTTTTCTAAACTGGTGTGGTGTCCATTTGTAGTGTTTTCACTGTATTACTGTATGTGCTCACAAATGCTTTACACACTGCCTCTGAGATAAGCCTGTCTGCTCTCGCCAAGCTACCAAGGGGGTGAGCAGGGGTTATTTTAGGAGTGTATCCCCCTTACCCTGACTAGAAGCAAGGGGCCCTATTTGGACAAAGGTACCTACCTCTGCCAACTAGAGACCCCCATTTCTAACATTGGTGGTCAGCGGTGAGGATCCAGGACTTGCATTTGTGATTTACATACAGTGATTGGTGTACACTACTAGTGAGTGCAGACCATTACACGACCACATTCATTTTGGTAGAATTTTTTTTCTCCTTGGAATCTTTTTGCATCTCGAGAACTGCCAATTGTCACCATGAGTAAACAAGCATCACTTGCATCTGTAGATATCGAATTTGAAGAGGAAAGGGTTGATACCTACACTGTGCCACAACTTAAATCCATCTGCAAAAAATGTAAAATCTCCATGAAAGGCCTCACCAGAAAGGAGGAATTCCAAAAGGCGCTGAGGGCCGGGTTGGAAGCAAGGATTGCCAGTGGGCAGACCGAGGAACCTATGGTGGAGGGGGAGAATTTAGAAGGGCAGCAGGATGGGCTAGTGGGCCTAACTGGAGGGGGGGGTGCCTCCCAGGGAAGGCAGCAGTGTGTCTTCAAAGGATCTGTCTCCAGAGGAGTTAGAGGACAGTGAGAGAAGCAGAGTGGATGAAATGGAGCTTGCTAAGCTCAAGCTGGGGAGCCAAGGTGACTTAGAGAATAAGAGGTTGGAGCTGGAGAGCAAGAAATTGTCCATGGAGGAAAAGAAGATGCTTTTAGAGCATGAGAGAGTATTGAGGGAGTTGGAGCTGAAGGCAAAGAGTCTAGAAATCACTCCCTCTGGTGGCAGCACACCATCAGTGCCTGGGGAAGGGAAAGTATACATTCCCAAAGATGTTATCAAAGATGTCATGAAGCATGAGGACATTGGGCAGTGGTTTAAGGCCTATGAAATAGCAATGAAGTCTCACCGGGTCCCTGAGAGAGATTGGGGAGCGGGCTGCTTCATAGGTGAAGGGAGAGAGACCTTACTAGCTTTGCCCACTGAGGATCAGATGTCCTATGCCTCCATGAAGGAAGCCTTGATAGCCAGGTATGGGCTGACCCCAGAGCTTTATAGGCAGAAATTTAGGAACTGCAAGAAGCTGGAGTCAAGTACTTGGGTGGAGTATGTATCTTATTTTTGCACAGCACTGGATGGATGGGTGAAGGGTAGCAAGGTAACTGATTTACAGGGGCTCTATGATTTGGTTGCATGGGAGCACTTGTCCAGTAGTTGTTTTCCAGAGCTACGCCAGCACCTGATTGATAGTAAGCTGACTGACCCCAGGAAGCTTGCTGTGGAGGCGGACCGCTGGGTCAGTACCAGGGTCCACAAAGGTCTTGTGGGAGACTTTGCCAAGGGTGGGCAGGGTCCCCAGCAGAAGAGTGGGGGGACAAGGGTAAACAAAAGGAGTTCCAAAAAGGGCCCCAAAGTAATCCCCAAGGGAACAAAGGTAAGGGTTTCCAGCCTCCCGCTGAAAAGAAACCATGGGTCCCGACAGGTAAGCCTGTTTAGAGGGGGTCCCAAGACCTTTTTTAGTTGTGGTCAGGTGGGCCACTTCCGGGGGGATCCTAAGTGTCCCAAACCGGTTACCACCGCACCCACTGGTGCACCGCCCCGGGAACTGGCTAGTGTAGCCTTGGGGGAGGAGTCGGGTGCCCAAGGTGGGTGGGGTCCCGCAGAGATGTCCCTGGTCTCTTTAGGAGACAGTGAGATGGTCCCAAGGACTCACCTGCCTGATAACACTAAAACGGACAGGCAGTGGGTGACCTTCAATGGCCATAGTGTGGAGGCTTTGAGAGACACCGGAGCCAGTGTGACAGCTGTCAGTTGTCGGCTGGTGTCTGAAGAGCAGGTGGTCCCCAACACATTCTACCCAGTAGTTGCCGCTGGCAATTCAGAGTGCCTCTGCAAAGTGGCACAAGTTCCCTTTGAGTGGGGGGGGGTCTCAGGTACCTTGAGAGTAGCTGTGAGGCCAGCCATGCCTGTTGACTGTCTGCTAGGCAATGATTTGGAGAGCTCCCCTTGGGCGAAGGTGGAGCGGAGGTCTCATTTGGAGATGTTGGGTCTGCCTGAGTGGGCGTGTGTGACCACTCGGTCAATGGCAACCGGTAAGGGCATTCAAGAGGACCTGGAGCCTGAAAGAGTGGCCCAGGTGCCTGCCGGAGAGAGAAGAGGCAGGGGCGCAGGAAACCGGCCCCCGAAGTTCCCACAGTCCAGGAGGACGTAGACCCTGAGGGATGCCCTGGAGCCTACAGGGGAACAAGTGGCTGAAATGGGGGACCTGCCTGAGCTGACCCATTGGCAGCAAGAAGGAGGACCCACCAGGGAGGAAATCTGTCAGGAACAGCAGACGTGCCCTTCTCTCATTGGTTTGCGGCAACAGGCTGCGAACCAGGCAGCAGGTGATCAGTCCGGATCACATTGGATATACTGGGAGAATGGTATCCTGTATAGCGAGCCTAAGGTTGCTGAGCCTGGGTCAGCCCGTGTGCTGGTGGTACCCCAGTGCTTCAGAGCCTTCCTACTGGGTCCAGATTCTGTGTGGACTACAGAGGGCTCAATTCAGTCACCAGGACTGACGCGCACCCCATCCCCAGAGCTGATGAGCTCATTGATCGGTTGGGGGCTGCCCGGTGCCTCAGTACGTTTGACCTAACGTCTGGGTACTGGCAGATCGCCTTAACCGATGGGGCAAGAGAGAGGTCAGCATTCTCCACACCAGATGGGCACTACCAATTCCAGGTGATGCCCTTTGGGATGAAGAATGCCCCTGCCACCTTTTAGATGTTGGTCAACCAGGTATTGGTTGGACTGGAAGATTTCAGTGCCGCCTACCTGGACGGCATTGCAGTGTTCAGTGCCACTTGGGAGGAACATCTGCACCCCCTCTGGGAAGTGTTGAAGGCGCTGCGGAGGGTAGGCCTCACGATCAAGGCAAGCAAGTGCCAGATAGGGCAGGGTTCAGTGGTGTACTTGGGGCACCAGGTGGGGAGCTGCCAGGTGGCGCCCCTACGGCCCAAGAATGATACCATTCGGGCTTGGGAACCCCCCCAAGACCCAGACAGAGGTGAGGGCCTTTTTAGGACTCACAGGGTATTACAGGAGATTTGTCAAGGGGTATGGCACCATTGTTGCCCCCTTGACAGAGCTGACTTCCAGGAAGCAGCCCAGGAAAGTGAATTGGACTGACGCCTGCCTGTAGGCTTTTGATGCCCTGAAATCTGCCAGGTGCACAGTGCCCATGCTTAAGGCACCCAACTTCTCAGAAGAGTTCATTGTGCAGACAGATGCTTCAGAGCATGGTGTGGAGGCTGTGCTCTCACAGCTAAATGAGGAGGCCCTGGACCAACCTGTAGCCTTCATTAGTAGGAGGTTACTTCCACGGTAACAGAGGTGGAGTGCGATTGAGCTTGAGGCATTTGCTGTGGTCTGGGCACTGAAGAAGCTGAGACCATACTTGTTTGGGACTCACTTCTGGGTTCAGACAGACCACAGGCCCCTCAGATGGTTGATGCAAATGAGGAGGGAGAATCCAAAGCTGTTGAGGTGGTCCATTTCCCTACAGGGGATGGACTTTACGGTGGAACACCGCCCTGGTAAAGAACACGCCAATGCTGATGGTCTGTCCAGATTTTTCCACCTTAGTGCAGAGAACTTCCAAGAGGGTGGGTAGTTCTCCCCACATTTCAGCTGGGGGCGACACGTGTTAGACCTGGCACCATTGGCGTGGGTCTCCCTTCCATTTTTTGCCTTTACCTCCTGTGTTTTGCTGTGTGTTGGACTCCATTTCTGCTGGTCTAGATGCATTGGGCACTTTGCCACTGCTGTTCAGTGCCAAAGTGCAAGTGCTCCCTTTGTAAATTATTGTTATGGATTAGTGATTCCATTATTGGCTTATTTGATTTACTTGTCAGACCCTAGTACAGTGCACTATGTGTGCTCAGGGCCTGTAGATCAAATGCTGCTGGTGGGCTTGCAGCACTGATTGTGCCACCCACAGAAGTAGCTTGTAAAATGTGACTCAGGCCTGCCATGGCAGAGCCTGTGTGCAGTCTGGGACTGCCATGTCGACTTGGCAAGTGCCCACACTTGCCAGTCCCTAAACCTTCCCTTTTCTACATATTAGTCACCCCTAAGGTAGGCCCAAGGTACCCCTGTGGGCAGGGTGCATTGTATGTGAAAGGTAGGACATGCCCTGATGTGTGGCATGTCCTGATAGTGAAATATTGCCAATTTCGTTTTTCACTTTTGCAAGGCTATCTGTTCCCATAGGACAGAATGGGGAGTTTGTTTATAACATCTTATAAACATAACTGACCCTAGGAACAAGATTGAAAAGTAAAGTTTAGTATGCCTGAACTCAGAATGTTAAAGTGCATCTTTTAGTGAGGGTGATTTTTACATTCTGTGTTTGAAAATACCACTTTTAGAAAGTAGGTATTTTCCTGCCTAACCATCCAGTGTGCCTCTGCTAGGTTTGTGTATTGCATGTCTGGCTTTTGGATGACAGGGGCTGGAGAGGGGCAGCGGCTCCAGAAGTCTGATGAGTCAGGGCGGGGCTGAATAGGCCTGGTCTGCATTTGGAGTAGTGGGAGGAGTAGCACCTTCACCTGAATAGGGCTATGCCTGCCTTCCACAATGACGGCTCCGCCCCACTGTGGTGTGTCTGGAGCCAGGGCTCACACTGACAGTGGAGGTTGTTGTGCACTTGCAAAGTGCCCCACAGAACTGGTTTTGGCTGGGTACAGACACTCTGCCTTCAGAGAACAAAGGATTTTGGTGTATAAAAAGAGGGGCCCAGACCCCAGACTTTTAGATCACTTCTGGGAAATCAAGAGGAACCTTTGCCAAGCAGAAGTGCCGGAGAAGCTGAGGAGGAATACTGCCCCTGTGCTGTTTGCTGTCTGGGGTTGGCCTGCAGTGGCTACTTGCTGCCAAGGAAAGGAGAAAATGACTTTGCTTTATGCTGTGACCCCTGCTTGAGGAAGTTCTCCAAGGGCTTGAAACTGAGCTTGCCTCCTGTTCTGAAGTCTCAGGGACACAAAGACTTCACCACCAGCTCCCATGAACTTCCTTGCTGGGAGTTCTGACCTGCAAAGAGGTGCCTGCTGTTGTTTTGGACCTCTAGAGACTGTTTTCCGCTGGGTCCTGGAAGAATCCACGCATCGTCCCGGATTGTCGCATCGCATCGTACCCTCGAACCACCAGGAACCACTTATGGTGGTAAGTAAAAAGTAGATGGGCCCTCAGGCTCCGATTTCAGGAAAGGACATAGAATTTGTGTTTGTTGAAGAAGAATATTTAAGATCTTAGGCTTGAATTAATCTAAATCCCAAGTATCTTAGGGGAGCGGCTCACATCCGTCTCGCTATACTGAATTCTTCTTCAACAAACACAAATTCTACGTCCTTTCCTGACATCGGAGCCTGAGGATCCATCTACTTTCTACTTACCACCATATGCTCCTGGTGGTTCGAGGGTGCCCCATAGTTGGTCCTGATGAAGACCCTATTGTAAGAACTTCAGCTATCTACATTCATCCCCCAGGGTCAAAACGTCGACGGCTATACATTGTATTTACCATTGTGGACAACAGTGATATGTCCTCCATGTGTCCATATACTATGGTGTTGTGAATAGATTGGCCATGTACTATAGGCCGGATTGGCACTTCATATGATTTGGATGTATATATTGCTCACTGCCCTCCCTCTCCCACTTACACTCACTTTTGCACAACGCTGCACTTACCTTTCCTTTCCCTTTGGGGCACCTTTTTTGGATTTTTTTGAATCTGTTGAACACGTACTTTTGTTGCATTCTCAGCGAACATGAGAATCAGTGTTCCATATGAATAAATGTACTGAATTCATTGCAAAATTGTTCTGAATTAATTCTGTTATATTCCATATAGGTACCCTATATAGGCGCAGGTAACATCGCAACCTTTCACCTACATCCGTCCCTACATTACATACATAACGGTTCTTAGGCACTGACCTTTTACCTAGATATGACACTGCATTCAGAATGCGGGTTTTTCCCTGGTTCGATTCTCATACATTATGCATGAGGCTTCTTGGAAGCACAGCAGGACTAATAGTAGGATTACCATCTCCTGTATAATATCTCTGTATAATGTTCAGGCCCAACGTCATCCTTTAGGCCGACACAGTAACACAGCAAGGTAGGACCCCTGGGGAGACCTATGGGTATATATACAGGACATCTTGCTTAGGAAGATAGATGAAACCGTGACTTCCCGGCTGACACACTGACCAGAGACGCTGAGGTTCCTGCATGCAGATGCTCCAGCTAGCAGTGGTCTAACATCCCTCGCGGGGTGTCCAACTCGAGACCAGGACGGGGTCTCACATTCCCTAAACGCTCAGGTAATGGGGTGGACTAGATCCTAGAGGGATTCTTGGCATAACACCTACATAGATGCTAGGTACATTTAGGTACATCTAGTTAGGGAGACATCGTAGGAGTACGCACTTTTATCATGTGTTGTATGTACATGTATATATTCATGATTTATGCAAGATGGTAGAACTATACCATCCCTTTACTTTCATAGTATTGCTAATCATATATCTCTGCTACTGTCTAATGGTTGTTGCAGCTCATATATTCTACACTAGAATAACAACTGTTCAATAAATACTTATTGAAACGCCCAGACTGTTTATTCTGTGTATCTCTCTGTGACAAACTAAGTGAGCACGAGTGACTGAGCGAAAGGTAGTATATTGTTTCCACGATTCTGAGGGATCAGGGTTGTCATGTTCTGAGGTTGCCAAGAACTATTCTCTCCCCGATAAGAGGAGACTCTAGTGGTACTGTGACTAATACAGACAGGCTAACGTATCCGGTGGGGGTGCACAGAATCAGTCTGCCACCAAACCCACAGTTTATGTTATCCGAACGCGCAGATCCTGTATAGGATATATAGGAACTACACGACATGGCGCCACCAACGTTGGTTGGGTACTTATTTAACAGTAGAATCTGAGTAGTTCAGTCGTGCTTTTCTCAGAGACCCCTACTCACAAAACACCAGAGACGTCTGGAGTGGGTGGGCACAAACTCCGCCACAGCTGAGTAGGCGAGAAATCCTATTTATTGGCTGTTGGTTAATCAAGGTTGAAGGACACATTGTTCCTAAATTGTGCAAAAACACCTTATCTTAGTTCCTTTGAAAAACTTCTTCTTTACAAAATGACTGAGGACAGAAATAACGAAGAATTAGACCCAATGCAACAAAATCTGCCCCTCACAGATGAGGACGATGCAGACGCAACACAAATTGCACCAAACTTTAGAAATACAGTCACCCTGAAACTACTAGCGCATGGTTTATCAACTAGGGGTGGCATAGTAGTTTTTCTGATTGAGGCACACAAATCAAACACAACAGAGGTATTTTATTCGTGGGTTACATTCCCAGCAGCAAATGCAAGAACAAAAACATTTCACTCCTACACGGATGGAGATGCACCAGGGGAATATTATACGTTCATGGATATAGAGGTTTCGCTCACATACCAGGAACACCTATACTGGTTTAAAGGCGCCCTACCCCACATAAGAAGAAGAGTAAGACTCGGCCCGCTCGGAAGAGAAGGGGCAACATGACCGAGATTAGCAGCCTACACACCACATCCTGACATTGAAACAATGCCACCAGGAGACTTACTCATACAACATAAAGATTTAATAAAAATCTATAGGAACTTGACGCAATTCGTCATGAGGACATTTACAGTCCAACCAGCAATAGTTGCAACAAATGGAACTCAAATTCAGGGTACAGCAACTAAAATTACACCACAAACATTACACGAAGTAATGGGTAAAATGCCCACAGAACGTGAACAATTGCCATTCTGGGTAGCTCAGAAAATAACACAGCTAGAGGCAGTATTCCCGAATACTACCCCATATGAAAAACACAGAATGCAAACAATCTGCTTGCCCATGGGGATAACTCCACAAGTAGAGGATTGTACCACTTGGGGTACAGTCTTTGCTGCCATTTATACCAGAACTCATGGTATCCCGTCATTAGCAGTAGTACCTGAAGTATTGAGACAAATACAAAATGAGTAAGGAGCAGAGCCTGCCCTAAACTTAGGGATGAAGTTACTAGGTAACTATGCCCAGGTATCAGCCATAATACTAGCTAACATTAAGGGGGAAGCAGCTTCAGTGGCTATCCGCCAACGCCTAAGGGAGTTCAGTCCTTTAGAACAGGAACACGAACTACCAAAAATAATTGAAACTGCATATGCAGAATTAGGCAGAGACAGTTTGGGTGGGAAAGCTTTAAAAGCACAACTGATCGGCAATCCTGAAAAGGACACTTCCAAGCAGACACCTGCTTCCACTAAGAAGAAGTGGGACAATAAAAAACAACAAAACTTTAAAGGAAATAGATCTCAATCCCGAGGTAGATCTCCTCCACAGGAGCCCTCCGAAAAGAGGTACAACCTTAGGAATAGGGAAAATATTAGGAAACCTGACAGGTATCAGGATACTGATACACATTCCTCTCGTTCCTTTCAGGGATCATCGAAAAACTCAGAGAGGGAAGGACGGTCAGAAAGACAAGAAGAGCGTACAAAGTCCAGAGACAAGCAGCACGCTCAAGAGTACATTTCTAAAAAAGAAGAAAAACAAAAGCAAAAGCCACAGTTCAAAAAGAAGAAAGTTGCAGGTCTAAAGATCAGACATGCCCAGAATTCTGAGGACTCGACTACTGAACGGGGAATGGGCTCTGACGATGCTAGACAGTTCGGCAGAAGTAACAATAGCTCACCAGAACCTGAAGGAATTTCTGGTGACAGCGGACTTGAATGATTATATCACGGTGGAAACACCTGATACTAGGGTAAGCGTCCCACATAAAGTATATGAAATAACGCTCCAAATGGAGGGGGACAAATGTAGAACAGTGAGAGGTCTCTTTTGGGAGAACCTGATATTTGGCTATGATATTTTATTAGCTGAACAAGATTGGCCGCCAGCATTTGTCATGGATTGCCCTAAAGGAGAAACAGTAATTCTTCCGGCTTTCTCAGACCATATTCCCAGGCACTTGCAACACACATATGCGCAGGAGTGGGCGGTAGCCCAGGCTCCAGCATTATACAAAAACCATGTTGGATGGGATGAGGATTCAACCCACCACATAATTCCTATAATAAATACTCCAATTGCACAGAGGCAGTTTCCAATAAAGCAAGAATCTAAAAAACAGGTCATGGAGATCTTAGATCAACTTAAATATCAAGGGGTGAATGAAACTTGCACCTCTCAAATAAACAATCCTTTGTTTACTGTCATGAAACCTGTCAATTCATATCGTCTAGTTTTAGATTACAGACATTTAAACACTTGCACTAAGACATTTGCAGTCCAAAATGCACACAGTGCCGCATTAATGAATAACATTGTGCGGAAAAAATATAAAACAACACTTGATATCTCAAATGAATTTTTCGCCCAGAATATAGCACCTGAAAGCAGGCATTTAACAGCCTTCTCAGCACTAGGGACCCAGCATCAATTTTATTGACTCCCCCAGGGGTATAAGAACAGCCCAGGGTTGTTTTTGGCCAGAGTAACTGAGTTACTTCAAAATTTGGATGAAGAGGCATTGTCCTATGTGGATGATATTTATCTAACGGACGATGGCCTAGAGGAACACTTGAACAGAGTGAATACCATAATTTTGGGATTTGCATCTGAGGGCTATAAATTTAACTTTAAAAAATCGAAAATTGCCCACCTCAGTGTCATGTTTTTAGGATATGAGCTTTCAAGTGAAGGAAAAAGCCTGGCAACAATTTTTTAGAAAAATGCGCGCTGCTCCAACCTCCAAAATCATTAAAAAATTTACAGTCACTTCTGGGATTTCTAAATTTTGGTAGAACATACATTTTGGATTACGCAGAAAGAGTAAAACCTTTCTACGATTTAATAAAACCTGATTTTTCAGTAAAACAATGGACACAGAACATACAGATACACTTCGTTCCTTACAAGCTGACTTGATAGCTTCCAAACACTTACAGACACGCGTAAACGTACGCAACCTGGTGATCCGTATAGTTGCGGGTCAATCTGGGTACACCTATCTAACATATATTGAAGGTGAGACAGTACCAATTGCATACAAATCACATTTGTACACAAATGCTGAGATGCACTTCGCATCTATAGAAAAGATTCTGACAGCAGTACAGACTGCTGTAGTGAGAGAAACAGCACTGGCTCAGGGGAAACGAATAATAGTAGTAACTCCAGTTCCAGCCTTAGAGGCTGCGACAAAGGTGAGCGTTCCTAATGCTAAAGCTTTACATCCGAGATGGATACAATGGGCTAATTCTCTCACTGCAACAGATGTAGAATACAGGTACGACCCAAATTTAAAGACACAAGCATTCCTGCAATATGAACAAGAATATCCTCTACCAAACGAAATAATGCCTCTAGATCAGTGTGAATATATAATTTACACTGACGGATCTGCTCAACCGGCCATTGGGAGTAAGCAACAATATAGCGCAGCATGTGCAATCGTTAAAGGTCGCATGCGGGATGGAAAGTTCCATCCGAGTTGCACAAAGACGCAGTCCCTAGGAGACTGCACGGCGCAGTTGGCAGAGTTAAAAGCGCTGATACTGGCACTGGTGAATACGGATTGAGAATTCCCCACACTAATTGTGTGCGATTCCTTTTACTGTATACAGTCATATAATGAATATTTGCAGTACTGGGTTCAAAACGGGTTCAAAGATGCGAAAGGTGGCACAATTAAGTATAAAATGCTATGGGAACAGGTAGTGGAGTTGAAAACTGAACTACCGAGAGCTCACGTGATACATACACTGAGTCATCAGCGTGATGGCGTTCACGTTGAAGGGAATTCATTGGCTGATGAAGCTGCAAAGGGGGCTGTACGCACGGCTTCCGTAGCTGCAATCACTCATTCAAAAATGAGAATAGATGGTGAGATTATGGTAGCTGTCATTGCTTCACGCAAAAACAGCAAAGCACTACCAAAGAAGTTTCCACTCAAGTACTCCTACAAGTTAGATGCCAATAACATTCCATTTTCTCAGATTCCTGGAGTGGGGGACAGAGTAATTCCAAACATGGATCGTAGGTTAGGTTTAATCTAGCTGAACACGAAGGGATAGGTTCTGCACATGCAGAAGTTACGGTGACTGTTTCATTGTTGAAACAAAGCTATTGGTGGCCTAGATTCACAAAGCAGACTAAAGACTATGTTTTGAAATGCGACATCTGTCAGCAGATGAAAGGTTCCACCGTAACACGTCCAGCGGAAATCCCATTGTTAGACAGCATCAGACTGTCCGTTTGCGTGCGTCCTGCTCGAGATTCCTATGAGTGTGGCCCCAACGCTCGGCTGACGCTCGAACTGTTATAAAAGATTTGCGAGTCTTTATAGGGACATACGCAATTGGCACATTACATTCTGACCAGGGCCCTGCGTATAGCTCTCGGACTTACAAGGAGGCCATGCGAGGATTGGGTATAGTATTGCGGTACTCATCTCCGTACCATCCCGAGGGAAATTCGGTAGTGTAGAGAAAAAAACGGGACTTAAAGCAATCTTTAACATCTAGAGTATTAGGCACCGGTGAAAGTTGGATAAAACATCTTGATGGGGTCCAGCGAGCTTTGAACAACATGCCAAGAAGTTCTCTAGGGGTGTCACTCCATATGAGGTCCTATTTGGGACAAGAATGTGAGCACCTGATCTTGATTGTGAAGGCACAGTGGCGGATGAAAAACCTTTTGACATCCATGATCGTTTGGCTGTTTTACAGGATCTAAATGAATCCAGGACACAACAAAGTAATGTCCATCTGAAGCAGACCGCCACTGGGGAAGTTAAATCAGTCACGGCAAGACCTGTCTGGATCCCAAAAGTCTGGGATCTGGTCAGAGAGAAAATAGCGGACAAAAAAGAATTTGGGCCATCATACAGAAAACCTGTACCGGTCCTAGCAGTCGAAGGAACAAGAACTGTACTTCTACCGCCTCTTGCTGGAAAAAGGAGAAAAGATTTGTCTCAATTGACCTAATCAAACCACACTATGTGGCCGATACTAAGCAGTAGGCCACGTGGACTCCGAAGTAGCAGACGCCCTCCTCTCGCTACAATCCAAGAAGTTCAAACGGAAAGACTCATCATGTTCGAAGAGCCTCCAACACGGAATGAAGGACTAGGCAAGAATGCTATGGAACTCATTCCTCTTGAACCTGAAGTTCAAATTCAAAATCAAACTCAAAATCAAATCGCTATTAGACCAAATACAGATGTCTACGTCAACATGCCTCAAAGAGAGCAAACCACGATTTCTACAAATCCTGATGCAATACCGACAATTGATCGAATTGCTTCTGGCTACTTCATAAACTTTGATACGTTTTCTTTGGATCCAAGCGAACCGGAAACGACGCCAGCCAAAAAATCACGCAAACAGCAAGTTACAGACTTTATGCACTTTCTTAAAAAGACTTACCTGGTGTCACCCTGGGTAGAACTATGGATAATCACCGGGATACTTTTCTTTCTTTTCTGGGTAGGATTGGTAATAGTTTTAGTATGCTTATTAATGGGAAATACATTCGACAAAGCACTGCAGCCCAAAAGGTGAACTTACTTTTAAAACCACATCAATCATCTCATCGAGAACAAAGAGACTTGTCATCAGTGAACATTACAGCAGTTCCTATACCTGATGGTATAGTGTGGGACAAGGTTGATTTCGATATATTTGGTCCAACGTAAATTTTAAGAATTCCTCATTTATTTAAAATATCATTGAGTGATATCATTACCTCAAGTACATTTTCCGATGATTGGGATTTTGAAATTGTTAATAACATGTTATCTGATTTGGAAAAATCTGCTGCGTTTTCTAATAGTGAAACATTGGAAAGCACATCAGATTTCGAGAGTATGTATTGTTATCAACATTATGGTCATCATTTTCTGCATAAATCTGCAAATCCTAGAGATGTGTTCACATACCACCAGTGGGAACATTGTCCAACACCACCAAAAGGTAGTTCAAAAACATTTACAGAGAAATGTCCATATTTTTCAGGGTTTAATATGTCTGACCCAGCCTCATACTATTATAAGGTTGCACCAACATCAGCACAGAAAAATATGTTGACAAACACCAAACAGATTTACTCTGCTTCCTTTATTGCCCAGTTGTCCGAACAAGGTTTCGACTTGTGGAAAGACACTATAGACCTAAAATCAGTCTGGGGTACTAGGGAATGGCAGGTACAGGGAACAGAAGCTTTGTTTAGAGCATGCCTCATCCCTCAACAAATCATGTTTTTGAACGAGACAGCGCAACAGACGTCTTGCCTTGAACTAGCTAAGAGCAAGGACCTCGGGTGCCAACTCCATCACACACCGAGGACAATATAACATCACAAAAAGAGATTACAGTAGATGACATCATACAATACAACAGATCAGACCCCGATTGGAAAAAATGGTTGATTTGGCCCACAGACACTAATAGTTGTCAGGCAAGATTCATGGGTAAAACCGAAGGGTTTAGTATCCATAGGCCAGATCCACGTTATGTATAGAGACAACATCCGGGGGTAGTGACATCCTACAGTGTTGGAAAGTTGTGCCTCGATTGGCTAAAAACCTCAACACTCACACAGGTGAAACAACACTTATCCTTACAGGATGTGGAACTTAGGGATTTTTTAATGGTTCCCAGGAAGCCACGTCAGAAACGTTTCTATTATGCTGTCTACAATGAAATTTGGAAAATATCTCAACAAGAGGCCGCAGAGAGACTACGGGAAATAGACCGTATAAATCTAGAAAAATCTCTAGCAGTGGTAGACAATGGGTTAACTACATTGACCTCCAGGATATATTCCTTAGGCAACATTGTATCTTCTGCGATAGACATACTAGAACAAGATTTGGCCATATTACAACACGGGCAATCACAGTTACGTTCTATTATGTTGTTAAGCTGGACGCTGCAATCTTTGCGTGCAGGCTACATGCCTTGGCAATTTATCAACAGCACGTCTCTGTTTTCTGAATACAATCTAACAGATAAACAGATAGAAATGGCACAAAGGGGAGCAAAATATACAATGCTGCGTATCGGAAAAACTGGATAGATTACCATTCACAGTGGCAGAATCACCGTCTACAGAATGGCTAATCCATGGCCACATAACTCTACTGGTCACTACTTTTCAGTTTCAATATTGCCTTGAACAAAAGCAGGCAGGCAGAGATGAAGAAATGGGTAAGGAATACATTAAGGAATCTTGGGAATTACCATACAGATTTCGATGCTGGAGTGGGGATCGAGAAGTGTTTCTGAGCGGTACAAACTGCGAGAATGCTTTAAGTGGATCACTCATATGCCAGGATATAATGTTGCACGGAGCTTGTAATGGTTCTGTAGCAAACCTGTCCTGTCACTTGAAGGGTGCCCCAGCTGCAGTGATTACTCCAGCATTCAGACTACTTTCAAATGGGAGTTACCTGATGCTGAACAGTCAAGGCTGCTGTGGCATGCTCCCGGGCATCACATATCTGGTACTCCAGGGTTACTTGTTGTATGCAAGTATTATTTCCACCGACACATACAGTCAAGGAGGCGCCGTTATGGCCTTCACTAAATGTTTCCTTAATACGGTTTGATACTCTAAGCAGAATGAAAGCCATGCTTCTACAGAAGTCTGTGCCCTTAACCTCCGCTCGAGAGACTTGATCTTCAACTTGCAAGGTCTTCGCCAGAGATACAGGCACTCATTCATACTAACTGCCCTTTCCATTTCGCAGAAATGGTGAATCGTATCTTTAACATGTCTGATACGACAGGCATTGTCCACCTATTTAAGACCATAGGTTCTGGACTTCTGAGCACCTTTCAGACGGTACTTGCAGTTATACCAAACTTCATACACTCCGTATTCAGAAGCATCTTTGGAGGACTTCCGCTGATCCTGTTTCTAATAGCAGGTATCCTGATTATTTTCTATCTGCTACGCAATGGACGTCCCAGTCACCAAGGCGATGGAAAGAACACTCCTGGAGCGTAAATACCGTGACCGCATGGTACAACTTCTAGGCACGCCTCGCCTACGGGAACTAAGTGAATCTTGGTTCTTGTCATTTTGACCGGTCTGGATAGACTGCATCTTACCTGTCCTCCGATGCCTGTTTTGCGGAGAAGAATGCGTGTTGGACCTTTGTTTGACACTACCATCATGTGCGCCACCGGACGTGAATGCTTTACTGGACCCGATAACGGCCCATGTTCTGCAGTATCCTCAGCATATTCCAATGTTGATGGCGGCATTCCTTGAGCCACCACGGGTAGTAACTGCACCTGTTGGTCTGAACACCAGCTCCTCCTCTGACACCCAGGCTTTGGACGGCGCACAGGCTGCCCCAGCACCGGCTGCGGACAGCGGAGAACATCTGTGCTCAATTGATGTGCTCTGCTAGGTGCTACAGGGGCCGTCTACTGAGGAAGCAAGCAACGAAAATGTTGCGTCTACCAGCCAGGACACATAAACATTTGAACTCATTTGGCTCAGTCGTGTGCTGGGAAAAATTCGCCCTTTTTTAAACAAGCTCAAATTTGGAACTATGGAACTAAATTGACATTCCTTTCATTTTTTGGGCATACATGGCTTTATAATGCTTATAGTGATCCGGACTATACCAACGGAAATTTTAGAGCTAGGGCTTGCAATTTTTTTTTTTTTACGTTTTTAAATTTTTTTTTTTAGAAGTTTTTAAACATTTTAGTTCAAAGATGTTTTTATATACTTTGTGCGTACCACTATCTAGTAATGTTAGTAGTATAGTAATAGGTTACATATGTCGTCCATTCGGAAGAGGAGTGGGTGTTATATTCCATATAGGTACCCTATATAGGCGCAGGTAACATCGCGACCTTTCACCTACATCCGTCCCTACATTACATACATAACGGTTCTTAGGCACTGACCTTTTACCTAGATATGACACTGCATTCAGAATGCGGGTTTTTCCCTGGTTCAATTCTCATACATTATGCATGAGGCTTCTTGGAAGCACAGCAGAACTAACAGTAGGATTACCATCTCCTGTATAATATCTCTGTATAAAGTTCAGGCCCAACGTCATCCTTTAGTCCGACACAGTAACACAGCAAGGGAGGACCCCTGGGGAGACCTATGGGTATATATACAGCACATCTTGCTTAGGAAGATAGAGGAGACCATGACTTCCCGGCTGACACACTGACCAGAGATGCTGAGGTTCCTGCATGCGGACGCTCCAGCTAGCAGTGGTCTAACATCCCTCGCGGGGTGTCCAACTCGAGACCAGGACGGGGTCCAACATTCTCTAAACGCTCAGGTAATGGGGTGGACTAGATCCTAGAGGGATTCTTGGCATAACACCTACATAGATGCTAGGTACATTTAGGTATATCTAGTTAGGGAGACATCATAGGAGTACACACTTTTATCATGTGTTGTATGTACATGTATATATTCATGATTTATGCAAGATGGTAGAACTATACCATCCCTTTACTTTCGTAGTATTGCTAATCATATATCTCTGCTACTTTCTAATGGTTGTTGCAGCTCATATATTCTACACTAGAATAACAACTGTTCAATAAATACTTATTGAAACGCCCCAACTGTTTATTCTGTGTATCTCTCTGAGACAAACTAAGTGAGCACGAGTGACTGAGCGAAAGGTAGTATATTGTTTCCACGATTCTGAGGGATCAGGGTTGTCATGTTCTGAGGTTGCCAAGAACACTGTGAGCTAGCTAATACAGACAGGCTAACGTATCCGGTGGGGGTGCACAGAATCAGTCTGCCACCAAACCCACAGTTTATGTTATCCGAACGCGCAGATCCTGTATAGGATATATAGGAACTACACGACAATTCCACAGGTGATGTTAAAGTATTTGTTTTAAACATTGTGTCCACTAGGGCCATTTGTTCTATGTGTCGTACATTACCCAGGTCCTAGTGATTTGTCTGGGTTTACCCCCTTGTGTTATAAGTAATGTATGTAATCCAGCACAAAATAAATTAGTGTAACAACTTTACAGGCCACATAATGTAATGCTTTGCACAACTCCATAAAATAGATCACTTACATTTTCGACCGCTTTTGCCTCACGTTTCATAAGAAGATACCGAACTAAATGTACTTTCAAATTAAGTAAAAAATGTCAAGTGGAAAATGGAGCAGATTGCTTTCACTCTATTACTCCGTGGTTCGATCGTGAGAAAATTGATTGGCGAGACTAGGTTTGAGACAAAATCAATGCGTTTCATTTTATATTATGGAAAATAATGTTTTAAAAATTTAATAAAATAGAATCCTTCCACACCATATGGAGCCCACTTCTTGCACTGTTGTCGAGGGAACTTAATGAGGTGACTTGCCCGAAATACCTCCGCCTTCTACGTCTCACAGATAGGCCAACTGAGGAGGGAGCCCATGGAGCAAATAACTGAGGTCCTGCAGACCATAAGACCCAATACTGGGAGCAACCAGCACATCGGTTCGGGGGGAGGGACGGGGGGGGACAGGGAGGGGGATAGTTATTATATTAGTTCATTTGTTGGGTGTTTTGATTCTTTGGGAGAAAACGGAGGGGCAACCAGCCTTTCAGACGGATCACTCATCTACGCGGCCGGCCTCCGGGTTGTGGCATTAACGCTGTGTATTGACCTCCTAGAAATGCTCTGCCGGCCAACGGATGTAGGCAGTAAGCTGTGTAGTGCCAAAATGTTTCCTTCCAATAAACATGATTTAAACATAAAAATTTAATAAAAACATCTTTAGCCCTGTTTGTATTTTTAGAAACTCCCATTATATACGTAAAATGATCAGTACTCAAGGGATGTGGCATATATTTTTATAAAGCTGTCGCAGAGCATTTGTGAGACGGTGCATTCTACCTCACTCCTACCGCATTTCTTTTATTTCCTTGTAGACGTCGAGT
Organism: Calotriton arnoldi; assembly: GCA_963921515.1. NCBI lineage: Eukaryota > Metazoa > Chordata > Amphibia > Caudata > Salamandridae > Calotriton > Calotriton arnoldi. Next base: position 180,057 of record CAWUFW010003713.1, on the reverse strand, counting down.
GGGCTAGGCACTCGGGCTGGTTTCCTGGAGTTGCCTGGCTCCCTACTATCAAATTGGGCACCATCTTGGAAGGGTCAGTGCCCTTAACTTTTTATGGTTTTATGCTTTTCTTTCTCACAATTTCATTTCTTTTCACTTGATTTCCCAGTAACTTTCCCTCGCAGGGGAGCCTGTGCAGGGAAAGTGGGGTGGCTGGGCCCTGGATTTGCCCCCTGGTTACTTTTCCCACCCGTTTGTTATGAATCTTCTACTTGCGCTACGGCGCTGGTGTGTAGACTCACCCACCCTCTTATGAAGGGATATTTAAATCGGGCTGTTACGCGGACGTGCCGCTGGCACTCCGAAGGCGTACCAAGTGCAAGCCCATCTGCGCCCGGACCACGCCCAGCACCGGAACCCGTGCCGGTTTTAATGTAGATCCCAAAACGAATATCAGATACTCAGGTGAGGAGCTACTCACCCTCAGAGGATCTACTAATGTTTGTCCCTGTTTTAATATGCACTCCCTCTGGTTAGGAAATACTGCTGACTGTAAGTCATGTGGTTTTTCTCTGATAGCCCCCTCTTTACCGCTAAGCCTTCCCGCACTCTGCTCAGAGCGCACCTCGATCCTTCCCCCTCTCTGTACCATTGTGCACTCGTCAACGCCCGGTCCCTGGTTAAAAATGCCACTGAAATGGCTATTTTTATCGAAACCTACCAAATTGACCTCATGTTAATCACAGAAATATGGGCCAATTGTACTTCCACCCCTGATGTGAATTCCTCAGTCCCCCCAGGATATACCATTGTCAGACTAGACCTACCCCTAAAAAGAGGAGGCGGACTTGGAATCATTTATAGGGATCAGATCAGGGCTAGATTTACAGCTACATCCAGTGAAGACTGTGAAGCCCTATCTTTCTGGATCGAACTGACAGAAAATAAATCCTTTAGAGGGCTGCTTATTTACCGCCCACCCGGACCAAAAAGTATGTTTCTAAATACCATTAGCACTCTCCTGGAAGGAGACATCTGTAATTCAGACCTCAAATTTCTGGGAGATCTAAACTTCCATTTAGACTTAATTGAAGAGAAAGACACTAGGGACCTCCTGGAAACTATGAATGATTTTGGGCTAACTCAGCTGATCCAAAATCCTACCCACATAGCAGGCCACAAACTGGATATCATCTTTAGCAACAATGACTCGCTCAGCAGATTAGACATCTTACCCCTCGTATGGTCTGACCATTACGCCATTCTTTTTGAGCTAGAAATCCCGCAAGAGACTCCAGTTATCAATAAGCAAAAGGGCCTGATCTCCCATTGAGCATGGAAGAACTTAAACTTCAGCCAACTTCAGACGCAGCTTTTAGAAAGTCTACCTCACTCCTCTCCGGACTCTGGTAAGGCCGCCCAGAAGTACTCAAATTGGCTAGATGCTGCTTTCTCACAACTAGCTCCACCTGAAGCCATCAGACAAAAGAGGAGCAAACCCTCTGAGCCTTGGTATTCAGAGGCTCTTCGTCTAGAAAAACAAAACTGTAGACGGCAAGAAAGGAAATGAAGACTAAAATATGATGCTCACAAGAAGGAACTATACAGACGTACTCTGTCCAAATACAAAACTCTCCTGATCAAAGAAAAAACTGTGTACTTTTCGTCCCAAATAGAATCTTCAAAAAACTCCCATAGGGAGCTTTTTCAGGTTATAAAGAAACTTACAAAACCTCCTGTAGCTAAAGAAAATAATAGTAGTCAAATCTTCTGTGATAATATTGTTCAATATTTCAGAAACAAGGTGGATCAAATCTACTATCGTTTTAGCGCATCTGGGAACAACCACCCTATCCAACAACCTGCTGAACTCTCAGTTATGGAGAGGAACTATAACAAAACTCTCCATTTAGAATTGCTTAGTTTCAGCCCAGTCTCTACAACTCAGGTGGAGCATCTTATTCAGATCACTAAATCTGGATCTCCAACTGACCCTTGCCCCCCCTCGGTGCTTAAACAAATTCCTGAACCTATTGCTAATGTTCAGACGGACATCTTTAATTCTATGTTTCTGTCAGGTTGTTTTCCCACGTCTTGGAAGAAAACTGCTATCATTCCACTCTTAAAAAACCCAATCTTGATCCTGACGTCCCGTCTAGCCATCTCCATACTTCCTTTTCCTGCCAAAATCATTGAAAAAATGATGAATACTGAAATAACTCAATTTATCAAAAAACATGACTTGTTAGACCCAACACAATTTGGTTTTAGATCAGACCATAGTACAGGGACAGTGCTCATCAAAGCAACTGATGAACTTAAAGTTATCCTTGATGAAGGAGGCAACGCAGCTCCGATCCTGCTGGACCTATCTGCGGCCTTCGATACCGTAGATCATCTAACACTTTGCCAGCGGTCAAAACTGTTGGTATAAAGGGGTTCAGCTTTAGACCTACTTAGATCTTTCCTTAAGGACAGGGAAAATACAGTGATGCTAGACAATTTCTGCTCCAAAACATTCTCGCTACCATGCGGGGTTCCGCAGGGCTCCTCGCTCAGCCCCACCCTTTTTAATGTATATGCAGCTGAACTCGCTCCATTGATCCAGTCCTTGGCCTTTTACTCACCTCCTATGCAGATGACACACAAATTGTTGTATCTGCTGCAAACAAGGCCAAAAACACAAACTCCCAGCTTCATAATTGTATGAAAGAAATTGGTATTTGGATGGACAGGCATTGTCTTAAGTTAAATTCTAACAAGACAGAGGTTATTCTCTTCCGAAACAATCCCCACTTCTGGACTCCTGAATGTTGGCCATTAGAGATGGGCCCACTCCCAGTGCCAACACCCAAAGTCAAAAGTTTGGGAGTGATTCTGTATGATAAACTAAATCTCAGTAAACAGATTAATGCCATCCTATCTGCTTCCTATAACACCTTAAGAACCATCAAAAAGGTCCTTCCTTACATACCCATCAATTCGAGAAAAACAGTTATGTCCTTTCTCATCCTATCCAAAATTGATTATTTCAATGGTTTATATATCAATCTACACAATCAATACATTAATAAACTACAGGTCCTCCAAAACTGTCCCGCCAGAATATTGCTCGATCTTCCTAAACATCTTTCAGTATCCTCTGCTATCAATGAACTACACTGGCTTACCATCAGGAAACGAATTAAATATAAAACCCTCTGCCTCACGTTTAAGACCCTTCATGGCTCTGGTCCCGAATTCCTAAAAAAAAGCCACCTAATGGTATACCCCTAACAGGAACCTTAGATCTTTAGGAACTTACAAAGTGACCGCCTTCAGATTCAAGAAAACTAAATGGGGTGGCAGCAGCTCTATCACCGGACCCACTAGACTCTGGAATACACACCTCTCCACATCAGATCCACACCATCCTTACAAGTCTTCAGGAACCTTCTTAAAACCTGGCTCTTCAACAGATAACTGTTTTCCTGCATTCACCTTCCATACTCTGCTCAGCTTTCAGCGCCAAGACACCTGCGCTTTATAAAACTCGTTACCATAACATAACATAACATAACAATCAGTTTCTTCCATTATTAACCTAAAGTGGAAAACATTCCATAACTAGATCTAAAAATGTGTTTGTTCCATTAACAACTTGTTTCTTATCCTTATCAGTCATTAGTCTATGAACATGAGTCCACTATATAGACAGGCAACATTGCTTGCTGCCATAGAATAAGTGAATAATTCCCTATGAATTAAAACTTTATTTCTCTTTTTTTCAAGTTAAGCACCACCCCTTCTAACTACCACTCCTGATAAAACTGAGCTCCAAATGATGAGAGGATGACAATAGGATAGCAGGCAAAGAATTGTGAAAAATAAGCCTTGAAATTGAGACGGGTATGTCACCTCCATGCTATTTGGGCATGTTCCCCTTCTCCAGCATATTTATCTGGTATGACTTTTACTTTGGCCTTTGTGTCACGCTAATCTACTGTTTGCGCAGAGGCCTGGCCCGTCCCTTACTATGCCAGACCCTGGACTTATCCTGTGACTTGGAGAGGTGCACCAAGCATCCCTCATAAGGGGATAGAGGGCTACTGTCCCTGTCCTCGGTATAGCACATAAAGCAGTGGTGGCAAAATGCTGTGTCTTTGAATTTGATAGTGTGATCAGACCATTCTTTTATGTTTTACTGAGAAAGTGCTTTCAGTTCTCTTTTGGGTAAAGTTCTACTATTAATTGTGTGTGCAGAACCTTGCAGTAGCATCCAGTGTGTATTTCAAGTGTATGTAGTGTGTGTAGCACATGTACAGTAATAGGGCACTGTGTGTAAGTGAGCCTGTATACTGAAGCCAGTGGAATCCATTTTGGATGCCTGTGTCTTGGTTTGTACAAGATTGAGAATGAGGACAGCTTCTCCAGACAGTAAAAGTGTATTGCCTACATTACTGTGGCTGATGGGCGGCGAGCTAGACACTGAAGTGCGGAGGATAGAGACAGAGTTACCTTTAAAAAACCAAGGGAGAACCTTTGTTAGCAAGGGGTTATTGATTAGTTCTTCCTGAGTCCTGCCATTTGGTTGATTATAGGGGTGCTGGGTTGGACTGCAGTTTCTTTTATGCAAGAAGAGGAAGTTTCAAGGTCAAGTCTGCCCTTTTGTCTTCCCCTGATTACTGCTTAAGGGATACTGATGATAGACAGCTGCAAAAACCTTACCCTTCATTGTGCCTGTATTGTGGGTGCTCCAGTCTGGAGACAGTCCAAGTGCTTCCTTCTGTAGAATCCCCAATTCACAGAAAGGCTGTGTCTGGAGATCAACCTGAGAAAAACACTTGAAAATGAACTACCCCAAACCGGATCTAAAGTTTGAGACAGTGGGTCCGCGTCCCCTGCTAGAGGTTGTGTAAAACAGTTTGACCCAAACAACCCAACTTTGTTCTAGTTCCAAGTCCTTCAATACCAAGCAAAGGGTGTGCTTTGCAAAGTACTTCAAATAGTGGTGTGTGATCAGGTCTGGTGTCTGCCTGATAACCAACCTCCCAGACGTAAGGGGACATTATCTGAAGCCAGCACTTTCTGGTGGAAAAGCTGAGGGTCTTCCTGCGTGCCTAGCAGCCTGCCTGCTTGATGAGAAAGGGAAGGAGTATGCCACACCCTGAAGAAGGAGAAACATCCACAGAAACCTGACTACCAAAAAAGCAAGGGGAGAGTGACCTGTGCTGTATAGGGTCCTCCAGGTTTCTCACACCTGTTTCCTGAAGGCTTTAAGTTTTGGCCTGATTAGGGCAGCATGTGCTTCCCAGTTGGAGCCAGAGCAGCCTGGGTTGCATCCATACTCCAGGACAGCTGAACCACAGAGTTAAAGCTGGGTGGCTGCAGACAGAGAGCAGTTGCTGAAGCCCCCGAGGGCCCTCCTGAATGAAATAATCCTTGTCATTCCCAGGCGCCAGTCAGCCGCTCGGGGACTAGAGTCCTTACTATGGCTCCCTATCAGAAAGCGCATTATGTTTAAATTACTCTGCACAGTGCATAAGCCCTTTTCTCCCCAGTCCATCAAGAATTAAAAATATGTTTTGCTGGTACTCTCCAGGGAGAAACTTGCGATCAGCGCATCAAAATCGGCTCATAGTACCTAGAACCAAAAGGAAGAATTGGGGTGACAGAGCATTCTCAATTGTGGCAAGCAGACTTTGGAACTCGCTCCCTCAAAGTTTGATGGCTATCCCTCAGTCGTTGCTCTTCAGGAAAACACTTACGACATGGTTCTAAATGCTATAGACAATTCTTTCTTGAATATAGGCTGCGCATGGTTCTCTGAACGGTCGGCTACAGCGCATTGATGCCTTTGATCCAGCGCTATCAATAAAATTTCTTCTCCTATATGCTTTGGACGTCCAGGTACAAATATCCCTTTTTCCACAACTTATATCCATATGACGGTGGGGCCCATAACACCGCATAAACATTCACTCTCTCATATATTCCCTGGATTTCATCCGTTTTACTTAGGAGAAAACAGTAAATGATTTGCTGGAAGGAGACGGGATACCTTTTAAAACGACATAATACTCTCAAACCTTAAGGTATTCCGCTCATTGGTCGATGGACCAACTAGTAGGAATCAGTTGATGGTGATTAAGACCAGCTCAATCACTATAAACCTTTAAACATTTATATTTATCATTGAGCTAAAGAACCACAGACTCATTGTTTTAAAGATAATAAAGTTTATCTAATCTTTAGAAGCATGAATAAGTTTCAAATTTATTATTCAGATTAATACATTTATCATCATTATAAGAATAAATTTAAGTTGCAATTCATACCTATTAGATGGAAAAACAAAGTTCGTCACAGCAATGAATTCAGATCACAGCATAGAACTCCCGAAAAACTGTCTATCTGTCCTGAAAACAGGCCTTCTCGACGGATCACCTATATGGTGTTTCCCGCCACAATCCAGTTCTTTTCCCTTATAGAATTTAAGAATAAAAGGTCTAATAATATTAAAAATGGAAAAATCTATTAAAGCAAAAAGGTTTCTCCATCAGCAGCGTCCCGTGCTCAATAAAAATATAAAACAGCGGCTCCCGCAGCAACAGCACCAGCAAAAAGCAGTAGCATCAGTAGGAGTCCCCCTCCCTCAGAGTAGGTCTTCTTATACCCTAAAACTAGCTTACTAAGTGAAAATGTTACATCTTTGGGGCAAGATTCTCTCTAATTGGTCCATTTGGGGTCAGTATACATCTCATTATGAATATCCTTGCTTCAACCAGTTCTTTGTGGAAAGTTCATACTTCTGTCGTTTCTCACGGGTTCATGACATTACCCATCCGCACATTGGACTCAATCTGTATCCTTTTCTGATACTTTTAAGTTGAACAGTTCATTGTTTATTCATATATCCACTGCAACTTCTCACGCCTTTCGCTATGTCCTTCTTTGGCACACGTTTGTATAATAAGGTCATCGCAGCCTTGACCAAGCTTCCATCCTAGGCTTTGGGACGGTCACATGATCCTTTTGTTCACAGCCTTTCTCGCTTTCGGAACCCTTTTCGCGCGTGCGTACTCTAGCTTGTTTGCCATGGCAGCCATTTTTACATCGCGGCACAACAGGCCTAAGCGAACTATTATAAAGATAAACAGAACATAGTTAAGAATAAAGAATATAAGCCTTTTCGTTTCCCTCCCGTCATTCTACGTACCCCAATTAAGTATTACCTAGCAAAAGCGACATATAAAGCCATTTCTTTACTTACCAACCGCTTTACTTTGCCACTACACAGTTTATTTCCAAGCACAAATCATGCATTTATTATTCTAGTTAGTACGCAAGTTATTAGGCTTATGTTATCCACGTTAACAATTGTAAGTAAATTAGTTTGCACGGATATAGCGTGTTACCCATGACCCTTATCATGACACATACATGGTTGGTTATTTACTGAAACGAACTCGTGTGTTAATTATTCAACATAAATATTAGGAGGTTAAAATTTTTTCGTTTACCCTGCTCCATCAACTCCCCCTTTGGTGATTTTTAATATCACCACAAAAACCCATGTTACACAATTCTGACAGATAGCATATTTCTTGTCCAGTTTGTTTTTGTTAGTTTACACAATTGTATCCCTTTCATCTTGTCTCTTGGTTTTCTTATACATGTTTTCTTTTATTTCTTCTAGCTCTATTTCACCCATCTCTCTTTCTCTTTCTTTATTTATCTTATTTTCCTTTTCTATTTTATTCTGTCTTTTTCTTCTCTTTATACATACAATAATCAATTTTAATACTAAGACTATTAGTACTATTATGGTCGCTATTATTATGATTTTCCCTATTACTAATCTACTCATTCTAGTAAACCAATTTATTACTGAGGAAAAACTCTTACCAAGTTTTCCCAATGCATTTTCAACCTCCAGTGGAACAAGTTCTTTGTGCAAATTGGTAATATTCTTAATATACTTTTGTATATTTTCACTTTTATCTGGAATATAAGTGCAACAATGTTGGACTTTCAACATTCCACAGACTCCACCCTCTTTTGCCAAAAGAATGTCAAGGGCAAGTCGATTTTGCATCACCATAGCTCTCATGGCAACCATTTCGGTATTAACCATCAAGAACCCTCCAGCAGTATCTGTAGATAAACGATCTACTACTGTGGATAACTTCCGAATTTTAAATGCATTCAAAGATATTCCCACTGCTGGTATCAATGCTCCAAAAATATCACCTACTATTTCTGAAAAACTTTCCCTTTTCCTACGTGTAAATGTCTTTATCATTTCGTGTGTTCCCTTTTCTGTTCTATCTACATGAAAAATCTTTGGAAAGACCAGGCCTAAGTAACATGATCCATACCAATGGTCCGGCAATCTGTAATAAGCTCTGTTACCGCAAATATAATAGATCCCAGGAAATATTGGATCTTTTCCCCCTTTGAATCCCCAACCTCCTAAAATGTTATAACTGTCTTGGCAATCACTGGAACCCACGAAATAGTTGTCATATTTTGTTCTATTTCTTCTAATGCACAACCTTCCCTGTTGGGGCCAATCCAGAGACATAGCTGCATTTGTCTTTTTCTTGTCATGATTTTCTTCCTCAAACGCCCAAAGAGGTGTTTTTGTCTCTTCTATCACTTTTCTTTGAAATTTTACCCTTCTATCCTCGACCATTTCTAAAAACACCTTTTCTTCATTCCTTAACTCACAGGTAAGGTTGTTTTTAACTATATCATCTAATGTTAGAATTTTATTTTCTATGAAAAATTCACCAAACGTTCTTGCTTCTTTCACTTTGTTTAGTTCAGAAATTATAGGAATCTCTGCAAAAATCTTATCTATATCAGTATAATAATATTCTAACCTTCCTGTCTTATAAAATAGACTTGCTAAAACACTACATGTTATTCCATACGTCAAAGGAAGGTGATGATAGGTCACACCTTCTGCAACAGACGCAGGCAATTGCATACAAACATAACAATCTCTCACATCCATTGTTTCTACATACTCATATAATAATTTAGTAAAAACATTTTTTGAAAAATCTGTTATTGATTTGTCCTTATGTAACTCTGCACTACCTTTTAATATAGCTGTTTCCTGCATGTTAGCTCCATTTTCTTTCTCTGTGTTATTCTTTAATATAGACGTTTCTTCTACAGCTAATCTAATTGGAATGGTGATTGCTAGGATAATCCAAACGGTCATTAATAATCCTGTACAAAAGAAGCACATCTTACACCATCTACGTAAGAACTCACATCTACATGCTCTATTTTTAGTATCTACCATTTTGTTCTATTACCTACTTTATAATATGTACAGAAAATGTGTCACCACACCTCAGAAATGACCTCTTAGCCACCCTACGCTCTCACTTTGTCTTGTTTGGTACTTTCTTTAATTCTTTTCAGAACTCTTTCTTGTCAAATCCAGTGTTTTGTCCAGTCCGGTAGAAATTTGTTCAAATTTCTTTAAATTTGTTGCACTTCACCTTCACCCATTAGGTTGTAGCTTTGTTCCGGGTTCTCGTGAGTGATCTCTTCTTCTTTGATATCAGTCAATGCAATGTATAGCCATTCAGGCGATTTATACTTCAGATTAGCTTTCTTTACTCTTTTTGTTTTCTGCAAGTGTTTTCCTCCTTGTCTTTCTTGTTCCTTTTGACTTGTTATTTCATTTACTTGTTCTGCATTCTTTCCATCTAACCTTATGATCTTGTATCTCAATCTTTTAACTTCGTGGGGCCAATTGTCTCCTTTTCTTGGCCTTTTAGGTTCACTTTCTTTTTCCTCTCTTTCTGTTCTCCAAGTTCTCTTTCTTGACTCTAGTTTCTGGTGTCTTTCTTCTCCACTTTCTTCTGACTCTGTTTCAGTCCTTTCTTTATTGTCTCTTATCTTAAATTTTAAAATTTCACTTCCTTCATCTGTTTTTGATTTCTCTGGTGTTTTCCTTTGATCACCTATTTCTGTCCCTCCTCGAGGTTCTTCCGAATTTGTGTCAATCTCTCTATCTGTTTCTGAGTTTCCCTGTTCTTTTGTTCGTCGATCTGTCCCTATTGCTCCTCGGGGGTCTTCCGATTCTTCTACCTTTCTATTTGAAACTATCCCTTCTTCATCTATTAATATAATTTCTGAAGGATCTTCACCATAACTTGTACTTGGTTGCTCACTGTTACTTTCTTTTTGCTCAGTTTCTTCTTTAATGCTATCAAATTTCCAATTTCTTTTCAGATTTTCCTCACAATCCGAATGCTCTGTGTCAGATGCTGAACTAGTGTCTGATATTTCCAGATGTCGACTCACATGTCGATCTTCAGATTCTGGAACTTTTGCTATTTCCTCCTCTCCTCCTGTCGTTACACTTGTACTTGGGTCTTCCAGATGTCGACTTACAGGTCGATCTTCAGATTCTGGAGCCCTGTTCGTCTCTTCCTCTGCATCAGATGCTGAACTGGTATCTGATATTTCCAGATGTCGACTCACAGGTCGAGCTTCAGGATCTGGAACTCTGATGGTGTGGCTGGCGTGTACCCAGTGTTTTACTCCTGCACATTTGACTGCAGTTGTTGTCACCAGGATCACTTGTCGTGGTTGGTCCCAGCGAGGAACCAAACAGTTTCTTCTTCGGTGGACTTTTATGCGGACCCAATCTCCTGGATTCAAGTCATGAGCTGGTTTTCTTTCAAGAGTGGTCGCATCCGGTCCAACCTGATGAAACACAGAACGTACCACATCAGCCAATCCTTTGCAATAATCCAACACGAGATCATCAGTTATAGTCAGTAGTTTGTTGACAGGTACATGTGCTTGCCTCATTGCTCGTCCCATGATTATTTCGTGGGGACTAAGTCCTGTCTTTCTTTCAGGTATGCTTCTGATAGTCATTAAGACCAATGGCAAGGCATCTGGCCATTTGAGTCCTGTGGCTTGACACATTTTCCCTAGCCTGTTCTTTATTGTTCCATTCACTTGCTCTACTATTCCAGAAGCCTCTGGTCTGTATGCACAGTGCAATTTCTGTTTAATACTAAGTGCTTCACAAATCAGTTGAATCAATTCATTTTGAAAATGTGTTCCTCTATCTGTTTCAATCGTTACTGGAAAACCATACCTTGGAATGAATTCTCGCAGCATTAGTTTAGCTACTGTAATTCCATCATTCCTTCTGGTCGGGTATGCTTCCACCCAACGGGAAAACAAACAGACGACTACAAGAACGTATCTTAGTCTATTGCTTGGGGGCATTTCTATAAAATCCATCTGCATTCTCGTGAAAGGACCTCCCTCTCGTCCTATTGTTCCTAGACTCACTACTGTCTTTCTTCCTGGATTTAGCTGTTGACAGATAAGGCATCTTTGACAAAGACTTTCAGCTATGGCTCTGAATTTTGGATTATACCATGTTTGCCTAAAAAGTCTGATCATTGCATCTCTCCCAATATGTGCTTGTCCATGGTACATCCGTGCCATATCAGAAATCATGCTATCAGGCATAACTGGTCTTTCATCTCTGTAAACCCAAACATCATTTTCCTCCCGTTTTCTGCATCCTGCTTTTATCCAGCTATCCTTTTCCTCATCATCTGCTGCTTCCTGTAATTGTCTCACCTCATCCCATGTCTCGACAGGGTTAGTAAAAAGCAACGGACATGAAATATGCTCTCTTTCTCTGTTTCTGTTCAATGAGACTACATTTTTGGCACAGTACTGAGCTATTTCGTCAGCAAACTTATTGCCAACAGTTATGTAGTCTTCCCCATTTTTATGTGCATTGCACTTTACCACCGCAATCTGTTTAGGCAGCTGTATCGCCTCAAGCAACTTTTTCACAAATTCACCATTTCTTATCGGGGTTCCTGCAGACGTCAAGAAACCTCTCTGGGACCAGATCTGCCCAAAATCATGAACCACTCCAAAGCCGTATTGGCTATCCGTGATTACTGTGACTCGGACATTCTTTCCCAATTTGCATGCTTGTATTAGAGCAATCAACTCCGCTACTTGAGCAGAACGTATCCCTCTCAAACAAGATGCTTCCATTACAGCAGCTACTGTGCAAACTGCATATGCTGCACTCAGAACTCCATCATTCGTTCTCAAGCAAGAGCCATCCACGAACAGAATATAATCTGATTCCTTTAAGGGCTCATCCCGTATATCGGGTCTCGGTTTTGTACAATATTCGAGTACATTCAGACAATCATGATCAACTTCATCCATTTCAATCACACTCTCTTCATCTGGCAATGATGTTGAAGGATTCACATTTATGCATCTGTCAATGGTGACATTGTCTGCACTCAAAATTACTTTTTCATACCTAGTCAGCCGACTATGTGTCATATATTGGGTTTTGGTTCTTGTCAAAAGAATTTCCACAGAATGAGGGACATATACTCTCAGTGGATATCCCATCACAATGCCTTCACTCTGCTCCAGACTTACACAAGTAGCAGCAACTGCTTTCAAACATCCGGGCAACGCTTTCGCTACTGGGTCTAAGACAGCTGAAAAATATGCAATGGGTCTTTTCATGTTTCCTTGTCTCTGCACTAGGACTGAAAACGCACACCCATCTCTTTCACTGCAATACAACTCAAAGTCTTTTTCATAGTCAGGCATTCCCAATGCCGGGGCTTCACACAGTTTTGTTTTTAGTTCTCTGAATGCTTTCATTTCCTCATCATTCATTTCAAATGGATCTTTTACATCTTTCTTTGTCAATCTCTGCAATGGTTTTGCAATTAATGAAAATCCACTTATCCACTGTCGACAATATCCAACCATTCCTAGGAACATTCTTACTTCTCTCTGTGTCATTGGAGCTCTCATTCCTTGAATTATTTTTATTCTTTCGAGTCGTTACCTTTCGCACTCCCTTTTCAATCTTATGTCCTAAATATTGGACCTCTTGCTGACAAAACTGCAATTTTGATGGGGACACCTTATGTCCTCCTTTTGCTAAATGATTCAGCAAAGCAATCGTGTCAGTAACACATGCTTCCTTTGTTTTTGATGCCACCAATAGGTCATCAATGTACTGAACCATCACGGATTTCTCTGGCATTTTTAAATCTTCCAATGATTTCTTTAGAATCTGATTAAAAATCGAGGGGCTTTCTGTATACCCCTGAGGAATTCGGCACCATGCCAAAATACGCTCTCCGAACTTGAACGCAAATAATGGCTGGCTGTCTGGATGTAATGGAATGGAGAAAAATGCATGGCACAAATCAATAACTGTGTACCATTCTGCTTCGCGTGGAATCTGGTATAGAATTACAGCAGGGTTTGGTACTATTGGGCAGCAAGGCACAACAATTTTGTTTACCTTTCTCAAATCCTGTACAATTCTATATGTTCCATTCGGCTTTTTCAGTCCCATTATAGGTGAATTACATGGACTGCTCATTATTTCTTTCAGAATTCCTTGTTCAATCATTTTATTTATTACAGGTGTTATTCCTTCAATTATTTCTGGTGTCAATTTATACTGTGGCGTATTTGGGTAACTTGTTCCTTCTTTTACAGAGATTTTAACAGGGTCTACTCCTTTCATTAACCCTATATCTTCACCTGTAAAATCCCACACTTCCTGTTTCACTGTTTCTTTCAGTTCAATTGGGATTTTCTCTACATCAGACACAGGAAATAAATCATTCACTTCTGATTCTAAATTTACCATTGTCATTTTATATAATACATCTTCATCTGGGGTTTGAAATGCAATTCCATCTGGAGTACAATAGATGGTGCAGTTCATCTTGCAAAGCAGATCACGTCCTAATAGGTTCACAGGACTGCAATCACACACCACAAATCGGTGCATATCACTGAATGGTCCAATCTTTACCTCCACTAATTTAGTAAGAGGCGCCCTAATTTGCTGATTCGAAACACCCACGACTTGGATATGTTCACCTGAGAGAGGAAGGTTTGAAATTTCCACTGATCTAACAGTAGAACGGGTAGCTCCAGTGTCCACAAGGAATGTTACATTTGCACCATTCACTTCTCCATCCACAAATGGACCTGCTTGATCTACCTCTAGAGTTGCGCCAAGCACGCACTCTTCCTCCTCTCCTAGGCACCGTCATAAACTTTCATCCGACTCATTCCCATCCTGTCGTAACCAATATTGAGATATGGCAGCTGATCGCGGCAATTGTGTTACCTGCTCTCCTCCGTAGAATCCTGTTTCTGCACTGTATCTCTGTGGATTTACACTCTTGGGAAGTGGTGGTTGAGGCACCTGACTTTGCTGAGTAACTACCTGTGGTTTCTGCAGCTGTTGGTAACTCACCTCACTCTGCACCTGTGGATTCAATGATTGATTTTCCGCATTAGTTTTTGGAGGGAATTTACACTCGTTTCTCCAATGTCCTAATTTTCCGCAGTTGTGGCATGGCCACTTTTTCTTTGCTTCTTCTATACTCATTTGACCTTTTCCTTTACCTATATTTGGTCTGGATTTCGTCTGTCCTGCCTCATTAACTTGATTATTCAATTGAGCTTCTTGTTTTTCTGCAACTTTCACCTGTGCCCACATTGCTTTTTCTTTCAATTTACGCTGTCTACTCTCAATGTCATCACTACAATATTTAGCATATCTCAAAACCTCGTCTACCGTGCTATTCTGCCAACAAATCATATGTTGCTTAATCATTTCACTTCTCTCTGGTTTTAACCCATAAACGAACCTATATACGAAATGGCTCATGTCTTTTTCATTTAGTGTCTCATATCCACTATACTGTTTAAAAACTAACAGTAGCCTTTCATAGTACGCATGTACAGATTCCTTACTCTCCTGTGTGGTTCTGTCAATCTTTACCCAATCCGTTTCTTTGGGTGGGATTTTATTTTTCAAAAAGGTAATAACTTGGTCATATTTCCTCATCACTTCTGGTCCTGGCGCTCCTGTTTTAGCGTCTCTTGGATATTCTACAGTTGGCCAATCAATAGTAATCTTACATTCTGTCCACAAATCAGCTGGTACTACTATGTCAAATAATCCATCCAAATCTATCCATAACACTTTCGAAACCTTAACAAACCTCTCCACTTGTCTGTACCATTCTACTGGTTTTTCTCTCAATTTTGGGAAGTCATTTGTAAATGACAGTATATCTTGTCTAGACCAGGGGACATGTACATAACTACCTCCTGGAGTTTCTCTCATCGGGTACTCCCTCACAATTGATTCCTTGTCTGTCATCGCAAAAGCCAAAGACGCTTTATCGGTCGTTTTCTCATTCCTTTTAGTCCACCTGCTTCTCCATCTATCCACATCACCCCATTTTCTCAGCAAAACAATTAATTCTTTTATTTGGGTCAACCGTCCTGATGTGTTCAAATTTTCTATATCTTTCTCGTAAAAATCTACTCTATATGGTTTCTGCAAACTTCTCACCTTTACAAATTCTACTCCTAGTTCATTTGCTGTTTCTTCTAGTTTGTCATGCAAATTTCTAGCTCTCCACGTAATGCTCTTACATAAGAACATTATCTCATCATCCTGATAAGTTTTCAATTTTTCTGTACCAATTGTCCCTAAGATCAATTCTTCCATGTCTATTTTTAACCTAATTACATCTAATGGTTTTGATTCTGTCTCTTTTGTTTTCAGGGTTTTCATCCATTCATTCAATTCATCCGGAGTTGGACCTACAGGTGTACTATTTAATTCTATCCAAGTTTTATTTCTTTCTGGTGTCTCTGATGCAGACTCAGTTCCCATAGGTATCCTTCTAAACTCATTCTCATTTACCGTTAAATTAGTAGGTGGGCTTGGTCTATATGAACTAACCAGATTTCTTGCCCTTTCATTGTCTAATTCCATCCCTTCTTTTCTTCTTTGCAAATTTGAATTCATAGGAATGACTAAAGAATGCTCTTCTATCTTCTGATTCTCAAAAACTGGTATTACTGGACCTATTGTTACAGGTACAGTTACAGCTTCCATATTCATTGTCAATTCTCTTATCTTTTCCGTCAATTCTCTCGTGGTTTTTGCTAATTCAGTTGTATTGTCACTTTCAACTTTCTCGCTTTGTGGGGTTTTCAATTGCTCTTGTGACCTATTTATCTCATCTCTCCGTTCGGGATTTTTATTCCTTCCAGTTTCCATTGGCGGTGCATTAGGTGTCACCACCGCAGAATTCTGTTGGTATGGATGTGGGTTTCTGTTTAAAATATCTTCCAGCAATTCATCTTCCGTCTCACTACCTCCATACCCGTACCTTTCAGTAACTAAATGCTTCTTTTTCTCTGTACATTTTCTCTTCGCTTCTTCCTCAACTGTAAAAGCTGGAAATAAACCTCCTGTCATATTTGCATATCTCCAACGTTTTATTCTGTCCTCATGATTCACTCCCCATAACCTTCCGGGTACAAACTCATGATTTCTTAATCCTCTGAATCTTTCTCGTTCATACATCTCATCTTCCCATTCACTTAAAGCTTCAAACTGTGTTGGTCTAGGTTTAGGCTCAAGCATCGTCATCTTCTCCCTCAAATTGCGAAGTACCGCTACACTAAATGAACCATTCTCAGGAAATGCTAATGCTCCATCATTTTGAGTATATTTAGTCCAATTTTCTAACCATATGCAAGTATGATATCCGTATTTCAGCATCATATGCGAAGCTGGTGATTTTGGCGGAGGAATTACTTGTCCCTCTCTAGTCACTACCTTTTTGTCTTTCTTAAAAAAGTTCTTAACTTTCGCCATCCACGACGTTTTCTCTCTACCATACTCATAATAAGCCATAATTCACAATCTCTTTCCTTTCTCAGAGTCCGTAACTCAACACTATTCTCTATGCGTTATTCGGACCTATCACAGCGCGACTCACACCAACGCTCCAATCCAAAGCTTCTACGTCACTGCTTATTCAACCAATCCTAGCGCGTCTCACACCAACGCACCAATCAGAGCGTCTTCTGTATAACTAGTGCACTGTCCAATCCCAGCGCGGCTTTTGTCAACGTCAGTTCTGCTCCTGACCCCTCCTTTACAAAATTTATCTGCAATTTATTTTTCAACTGTTCTTGGTTAGTTACGACATTAAAAACACATTTCCATTGTCTGATTTCGCTAACAAAAGTGACAGTTTTATTCTATCTCGCAAGAATACAGTTTCGTTCGATAAGTGTAGCACTTCCCTCTACCTTACCCTTCTTTCAAGCAAGGGGTAAACCCGTTTCTCTGGTGATAAAACACATGTGGAGACTACACTGCTCCTGAGAATTAAGGCCAGAGTTTCACAAGAAAACCGGTTGCTATTTCACTCACACACCTTTTATACGGAAAATGTCCCTATCATAACACAACCTGTGTTATCACCAATATGAACTCAGACAATGCACTATTCCATGTGACTTCTCTTGCCACACGTGTCCACTTCCTACTTCCCGGAAGCTTCAAAACCTTTGACTGACATATAACGTAATACCATATAACATGAAGTGTTACACATAAAAATAATCAATACTCCATAATCAATAATCACCAAACTAATCTATAGTAACCATAACTCTGCTACCAAGAAATCTGATCCAGCGCTATCAATAAAATTTCTTCTCCTATATGCTTTGGACGTCCAGGTACAAATATCCCTTTTCCACAACTTATATCCATATGACGGTGGGGCCCATAACACCGCATAAACATTCACACTCTCATATATTCTCTGGATTTCATCCGTTTTACTTAGGAGAAAACAGTAAATGATTTGCTGGAAGGAGACGGGATACCTTTTAAAACGACATAATACTCTCAAACCTTAAGGTATTCCGCTCATTGGTCGATGGACCAACTAGTAGGAATCAGTTGATGGTGATTAAGACCAGCTCAATCACTATAAACCTTTAAACATTTATATTTATCATTGAGCTAAAGAACCACAGACTCATTGTTTTAAAGATAATAAAGTTTATCTAATCTTTAGAAGCATGAATAGGTTTCAAATGTATTATTCAGATTAATAGATTTATCATCATTATAAAAATAAATTTAAGTTGCAATGCATACCTATTAGATGGAAAAACAAAGTTCGTCACAGCAATGAATTCAGATCACAGCATAGAACTCCCGAAAAACTGTCTATCTGTCCTGTAAAACAGGCCTTCTCGACGGATCACCTATATGGTGTTTCCCGCCACAATCCAGTTCTTTTCCCTTATAGTATTTAAGAATAAAAGGTCTAATAATATTAAAAATGTTAAAATCTATTAAAGCAAAAAGGTTTCTCCATCAGCAGCGTCCCGTGCTCAATAAAAACATAAAACAGCGGCTCCCGCAGCAACAGCACCAGCAAAAAGCAGTAGCATCCGAAGAAGTCCCCCCTCCCTCAGAGTAGGTCTTCTTATACCCTAAAACTAGCTTACTAAGTGAAAATGTTACATCTTTGGGGCAAGATTCTCTCTAATTGGTCCATTTGGGGTCAGTATACATCTCATTATGAATATCCTTGCTTCAACCAGTTCTTTGTGGAAAGTTCATACTTCTGTCGTTTCTCACGGGTTCATGACATTACCCATCCGCACAATGGACTCAATCTGTATCCTTTTCTGATACTTTTAAGTTGAACAGTTAATTGTTTATTCATATATCCACTGCAACTTCTCACGCCTTTCGCTATGTCCTTCTTTGGCACACGTTTGTATAATAAGGTCATCGCAGCCTTGACCAAGCTTCCATCCTAGGCTTTGGGATGGTCACATGATCCTTTCGTTCACAGCCTTTCTCGCTTTCTGAATTCACTTCGCGCGTGCGTACTCTAGTTTGTTTATCATGGCAGCCATTTTTACATCGCGGCACAACAGGCCTAAGCGAACTATTTATAAAGATAAACAGAACATAGTTAAGAATAAAGAATATAAGCCTTTTCGTTTCCCTCCCGTCATTCTACGTACCCCAATTAAGTATTACCTAGCAAAAGCGACATATAAAGCCATTTCTTTACTTACCAACTGCTTTACTTTGCCACTACACAGTTTATTTCCAAGCACAAATCATGCATTTATTATTTTAGTTAGTACGCAAGTTATTAGGCTTATGTTATCCACGTTAACAATTGTAAGTAAATTAGTTTGCACGGATATAGCGTGTTACCTATGACCCTTATCATGACACATACATGGTTGGTTATTTACTGAAACGAACTTGTGTGTTAATTATTCAACATAAATATTAGGAGGTTAAAATTTTTTCGTTTACCCTGCTCCATCACCTTCAGGAAATTGTCTTGCTTTAAAAAATGTAAATCAAATCAAATTTGCTACTTCCTCCTGTATATCGAGTGACTAAAAGTGGATGTTGTCATGACAATAGATGGTCCATTGTCTTGCCAGCATCCCTGCTCTCTTGGATTTCTGCAGAGCTGAGGGGGGATGTGATGGTGGTCTGGCACCACCAAATGCTGTCTCTTCTGTGAACCACAGTTATTTTCAGACCAGTGTTTTGGGGTTAGAGAGCAGGGGTTTCATACAAGAGTCTGGAGACATTCAGGTAGGAGGTAAGTTCTTTTTTCATGTTAGGCCCTTAGGCTACAGAGTGGCAGGTAGGCCCTCTCAGGTTCCCTCCTCCCTCCTACGTCCTTGTCTCCTGGATTTCACTGTTGACCACACACCTACATTCTACTACATCATTCACTTTCAGCATGCTAGATACCAACTCAGATATACAGAATATGGGGACACTATATACTACACACCTTCATTCTTTACAACAAACAAAACACTGAAAAGCCATTCCCTTGCAGTACAGTACACGAACAGTCATTCACAATCACTCAGTCTCCAACATCACTAGCTTACACATTCAGCAAACAACAACCTGTTTAACAGTTCAATACTCATGCAGACCCAGAAACTCTGCGTTGGGTCAAGACATGAGGCTCCCCACACCTCAAGTCAAACAAAGTAACGAGACAACAACTAGGCTTTGACAATCACTGCACAACAGTAAAACACATGTAAGTCTTGTGACCTCCTTGGACATAATGCCCTACAACCACATCTGAACACTCATAATGATGCCTCACAACATTTATGTACACAGGACATTTAGTCAAAAGATGCTTAGTCACACAACAGCCAGGGAATGGAACCCGCCAACTTCAATCGGCAGAGGGTTTCCTGTTATTCCCTAAGTGTACACATTCAAGGCACAAAACAAAACACAAATGGAAAGTTTAACGATAAATCACCTCAACTAAAAATTCCCTTGACTAGACTCCAACACAAAGCCTTTCATCACAATTACACTCTTACCCAATGTCTCCAAACATCCACCTCACTTTCTAAACTACACAGCACAATAACCTCTCACACCTTCTCCATCTTCCACAAGCAATATGCGCATCTCCACGATAGTGCAGCCTAGCACTCCAACACGCCCCACATCCAGTGATACTAGCTATTCCATTCAACATGATCAAGTACCAGGCCAAAGAAAGCACCTAATCTGTACCCAGGACCACACCCACTAGAAACTGCAGCAAAACAAAAGTTGGGACGTCTTCTGAACACAATGATGATTGCTTCCAGTAGATGCATACTGAAAATTAGTGACACAAAATCAAACACTAAAGCAATCCAGCAACAAACCATTGGTTACCAGACCATGTCAGCAGGTAAAGTGCTCACCTACAAAATGCTAGCGCTACATTAAACACTACCATTTAAACACAAGAGTGACCATCTGCATTATGGGCAAACTGAATACTTGTGGCTATCACCCATGGTACCACAGGGTACTACTCCTCCTCACATTTTCACTCCACGTGGTGCTTCCCCTTGAAAACTCTCACAAGATGGCACTTCACTTCTCCCACATTGCACCCATGGCTACTCCCCATCCAACTTTCCATACAAGGTGCTGCTAATTCCCATCTTAGCACACCATTTTGTACTCCCCCAAGTAACTTCTCATGGCAGAGTACTACCCTTCCCCAGCTTCACATACCACAGGGTATTCCCTGCATACAACCTCTAGTGAAAGGGCATCTCTCTTCCCCAACTTCATATACTATGGAGTAGTGCACTCTTTTCCTCATACTGCTAACTAGATTCCATAAGGAGTAGAAAGTAAATGTTCACACAGTACTCCAAAAACAAAACCTAAAGGTGGATAATTTAAACTTCTTAACCTGTCTTAAAGTACTTATCATTCAACAAACCACAACCATTAACATAAACTGCAATTCTCAAACAATGGAACTCAACTTACATGGAAACTCTAACCTAAAACATGTATTACCAATAAGATGTAAATGGCACATGTCAATAAGCAAGAATCGCCAAACTGTTCCCCAATGTAAAAAAAACTCAAAATTTGTGACGAACGACAAACATTTCTTAATAAAAGTGCATTGTAATAATACGAACTCCATGAATGCCAAATACTCGCTCTAATTAATTAATTTAATGTCATACTTTAATATTACAATTGGACAATCGCCAGCTTGGAGATGTTTCGACTTCCCATGACTTCAGAACACAGCATACCCTCATCATTTCTGTCTGTAATGTCCTTGCTGATAGTCCTACTTCTCTTTCTAAATTATCCAAGAGCCCTTGGATAGTCTTTTTTCAATGTCTCCAGACCTATCCCAGACATCAGTTTACTACTCTTCTTCATGCTATCAAAATCTACAGAGATAGTGTCTCCACTCCAACACCCATGTCTTGAAAGCAAGATATTGGTGAGTCTCTCTCACGAGCAAGTTGCCCAAACACCACACCCTCTTCTTCTAGCATTGACTGACTCGAGCCACAGAGGAAAGTACCCATTTTCCTGGTACTGCGCATTGTCACAAGACCTCTGTCCGTCACCTTGACCACAGCACTAGCAGAAGTGGTGTCATCCGCTGTAGTCACTCTGCACTGGGCACCATAAAATATACGGAATGCTTTTAGCCCATGCTTTTAGAGTTTGTACAATGTCCTCAAACTTGTTTAGGCCTCATGCACTCGCTTATCAGATGGTGCACATCCCTCTAGCACTACAGCTGGCTTTTGGGTGACGTATGAGCCAAGCTCATGTGATACTTGAATTTAAATGGAGCAATGTGCATCCATCACAGTACACTAACACCAACCAGGCACACAGGACCTTCCAAAGGCATTGACTAGCTCTGCCAGAGACAACTTAATTGAAAAATCATACTGCACACTCACCAACGCTTTTCCAAATGTTACCGCCACCGTTAACTGTATTATTGCCTGAGGCTGCATGAGTCATTTCAGAGTTCTGCTTACGGTAAAGGAGATTTCATGTTCTCCCACTGTCTACACATCACTGTCTTCATAGTACTGTCTCAACAGCGCTTTCCATAAAACACCGTCTCCATAGCCAGTGGTGGCTGGTGACTTGTGAAAGTGGTGAGGTGTATAAGTTGCTGAGGAGTTTTACTATGAAGTGTGTGAAACAAGCAAGCTAAATTATCATAAGGGACAGTCTTAGGTGTTTTCATCTTGAAAAATAGATGGCCATATGGGACATTTTAAGAAAAAACTTGAAATTATTTGGTTTAGAAACTGAAAGGTTTATAAGGCAATTCTTGAAGTGTCCCTTGGAAATATTAAAAAACTTGAAAGGTGCTCATATGTCTTATGGCACTATATATTTTGAGTATTCCTATTGTCTCAATCAAGATGGAGTTCTCTTAATCAAATGCTAATGCTTAGCATACGTAACACACATCTGTCACACTCGCAGATAAAACTGCACCTTGTTGCCATAGGAGATTTATGATTGCATGGACGTCAGTTTGATGCATATCAACATTAATGTCTAAATTCAAACACCAAGCATCCTCATCTGTCAGGGGCATGACAAAAAGACACACTGTGAAATGGATGGAAGTAAATGAAATTGCACACATTGGTTGCAGATCTAAATTTCATTTCAACATATATTTTTTTATAAATCTTTATATTGCCATTTGAACAAACAAAGTGAGCTTACCCGCATAACATCATATAAAGCATTAAGAGATTCCAGATCAGGACTTGGTTCGTTGGATAGAGAGATTGGTACTGCACTGTCCATAAATGTTCAGGAAGTGATTGGAGGAGGGGGCACAGAGCAGCATCTGGGAAGGAGGTTCCAAACCACTATCCCACATCCCCCTGCCAGGGTGTGGTAAACCATGTTCTGCACTCAATCTAGTATCGGCTGGGAGCTTCCCATCCTCAGGCCATAGAACTCCCTCCATCGGCCCCAGATTTCCTTGTACTTCCTAGGACATCCCCTGGCAGTGTAAACCACTTTTTTGGCACCCATGCAAGCAGCCAATCCTGCAATCCATTGTTCCTTGGTGGAGACCTCCTGTGCCCCCGAAGACCCGTGCAGTGTCCCTCTTTGCCAGTACTAGGCCCAGAGAGCAGAACACTAGCTTCCTGCGGGGCAGGTCTATACCCCCTGGCCCAGGAGCATGAACTGGGGATTCCGTGGGATCTCTTCTTTTAATATGTCTCCCAGTTCTTTCAGTATTAGCAGCCAATACATCCGTATCTCCGAGCATCTCCAATCATATGATAGAATGAATCAGCATGTACATTACATTGCAGGCAGGTGGGCAATGGAATCTTCCCCATTTTCTGAAGCCTGTCCCACACTATGTAAGCCCTGTGCAGGACTTTAAGCTGTATCAGGCGGAAGCGTGTCCTGATGGCTTCCTCCTAGGGGTGCATCAGCGCCACCTTCCAATCCACATTCTCCATTTCTCCCATATCTCATTTATAATGTTGCGAAGGCTTCCAAGGTCATCCGGACTATTGTTAATAAGTACTCTGTAGGTTGTGGGGATTGCCCTCCTCCCCAAGGGACCGGTCAGCAGGTGGGTCTCTAGCAGTGAGGCGTCAGGCAGTGTAGCCCAGTGCACCATCCCCGCCCGTAAAGCGTGTCGAAGCTGGGTATACTTATAGTGTTGTGTGTGAGAGAAACATCATTCCTCTTGCAAGCAGGTGAAGGACTTGATCACTAAGTAAGCCAGCAAGTCTCCCAGGCAGACTATGCTCCTCGCCTCCAGGCAACCAAAACCCAGCAACCTACTCACCTCGTGGAGCGTCTCTCCCACCCAGAGCAGTGCGGACTTAGTTGCTTTCCCCTTCCAACCCACCTGGGTCTTCGCCTTATCCCATGCCGTCAATGTCACCCATGCAGGCATCAGAAAACACGTTCAACCCTTCCAGTCATATACATAGTGCCTCCAAGAAAGATCCACCATGGAGCACCTGTCTAGGTGCACCCCAGGATCATCGTTCGGGCCATGTGCCCAGTAATTTATCACCTGTATTTGTGAGGCTTAGCAGTATGCCCTGAAGTGTGGGAGTGCAATTCCTCCATTATACACTGGGCAGCAGAGGATTGGCAGGGCTATCCGGGGACTCCCTCCATCCTACAGCAGTCGCCGGACCTCCCTGTCCAGGTGACTAAAAAGCATTTCGGGTATGAGTTATGGCGTGTTCTGTAGCATATACAGGAGTTTGGGGAGGGTAATCATCTTGAGGGTGGCAGCTCTACCCAAGAGCATCAGAGGGAGTTTTCTCCACCTGGTCACATCCTCCTGCAATTCCACCAGTTGAGGGTCCAGATTTTTTCCCCGGACACGTTCTGATTCCTGAGTAATATAACTACCCAGGTATCGAAAGCTCTTGGTTGTCACCCGCAGGGAGTCAGGGATCAATATGTCCCAGTCCCACTGTCCTGATTCAAATAAAACGGACTTTCCCCAATTCACCCAATAGCCGGAGTACTCTCTGAACTTCTCTTCCCTTTCTAGCAGGAGATTGAAGGACATCTTGGGCTCTGTGACATACAGTAGAATATCATCTGCATATAAAGAAGTCTTCTCAGTCTGCCAGGTCCCCAGCCTTCACCCATCTCCAAGGCTCGGACCCAGCTAGCCAGTGGTTCTATGCACAGTGCAAATAAGAGAGGGGACAGAGGCAGCCCCGTCTGGTTCCCCGCCCTAATGGGAACGATGGCGAGGTCATTCCATTTATCCTCACTGCTGCCGTGGCCTTGACATATAGGAAGGCCACCCAACTACAAAAGCACGGGCCAAAACCCAAACGCCATAGCACAGCGAAGAGGTAAGGCCAGTGAATCAACTCAAATGCCTTTTCTGCCTCAGTGGAGATGACAACCAGGGGGCGAGGGAGGTCTCGTACGGCATCCAGGCAATTGTGTAGCCATCTGACGTACTGTCTTGTTTACCGACATAGTATGAAACCTGTCTGGTCATGGTGGACCAGAGCGGATATCACTTCCTTCGATCTGTGTGCCCAGATGGTAGCCAGGCGCTTAGTTTCAACATTCAACAGAGAAATAGGGCAGTAGAGCCCCACTCTGTTTTCGACCTACCATCTTTTTATCAGGGCATGTCATAGATCCAGGGGGAGCGTCCCTTTGGTATGGAATTCCTTAAACTTTGATAGTAGGTGAGGGCCCACTAGAGTTCCCAGTCTCCTAAGTAATTCTGTGAGGAACCCTTTGGTACCTGGGGTCTTCCCACTGCTTCTGGTCTTTAATACTTCAGCTAGTTCCTTGAGTGTGAGATCTCCCTCCAGCATCTCTATCCTTTTTCCGTCCAGCTGTGTGAGGGCTGGCATTCTCAGGAAGTGTTCAGTCTCTGCCTCCTTCCTGTGCGTTTGATATTCATAAAGGGCCTGATAATATCTATCAAACTTCCAGACTATCTCCTTCATTTGGGTCAGCCTATCCCCAGTGCTGAAAATTATGTCTCCCACCAATCTGGCTGCCTCTTTCCTTCGGCACAGCCATGCCAGGAGATGTCTGGCCTTGTCACCTGCATCGTATATTTTGTTTGCACTGCAAGGTAATGACAGCGAGCTGCCTCCTCTAGTAAATTGCGATACTCTAATCTTGTTGCCTCCAGGAGTCGATGCGTTGCCTCCTCTGGGCTGTGTGCCAGTTGGCTCTCTAGGACCTGTACCTTCCCTTCTAGCTCTAATACTTTAGCCTATCTGCCCCAATTATAGTATATAGTATAGTATCTTCTGTAGTTGGTCATGAAGGACCACTTTACAGGCCTCCCTTACCACTCCAGGCGAGTTCACCGAGTCTTTTTTTCTTCAAAATACACTGTTGTATTCGCTTGGATCTGTGTCATCATGGTTGGATCCTGCAGCTCCCATGCCTTGAGGCGCCAATGAGGGTTACCCGGACGACCAGGAGTTCCCATAGAAATCAGTAGGGGTGAGTGGTCAGAAATTCCCCTTGCCAGGTAATCTACCCCTGCAATAGCAGATATCAGACCCACCAGGACAAACAGGGAGTCCAGCCAGGAGAATGCCCCATGGGCCCCAGAGTAATAGGAATAGGCCACCTCATTGGAATGTGTCAGCCTCCAGACACCAACAAATCGGCGAGTTTTCCCAAGTGCATATTGGTGGTCAGCTTGCTCAATCTTGGTCTTGACCAGTTCATGTCCGGGAGCAAAGCTTCATTCCAGTCATCCCCCAGCATAGGAATAGTATGGCCGGCCTGCAACACTATGGGGCCTACTTTATCCATCGCCTCCTGGAGGCATATACATTGACAAATGTGTAGCCTTGTATACTCCTGTTCTTCTGGATTCTGAGCACCATCTCATCAGGGTCTACCCATTTTCTTTTGACTAGGAAAGGGAGGTTCTTTCTCGCCAGGATCACTACCCCCTGTGAGTCTCTAGTGTATCCCGCATGCCCCACGGACACTTAGCAGCCTCAACCCAGAAATTTTAATTCAGTACCCAAGAGATGTGTCTCCTGTAGGAAGACCACTTAAAGAGCAATGCATTTTATGTACTGTGCTATCACCCGTCTGTTAATATTGATCGCCAGGCCATTTACATTCCAGGAGAGGATTCTAAGGTGAGCAGGGATTCCGCCTCCCCCTGTCAAATTATCCTGGCTCATGCTTCCACACCACCTCCTCTCTTCACCCACCCATGTCCTCAAAATCTCTGTTGTGTGAGTTTCCGCCTGTTAATTGAACAAACCATAAACTACCCTGAACTCCCCTTCCCCACATTTCCTCTCTATACGTAACAATATGCTTATCCCAACTCAGGAAAGGTCTGTCACCCATGCCCCAACAACTTGAAAACAACTTAACTTAGGAAAATCTTTAGGGCAGCCGCATCCTCTTAGAAGGGCATGGAGAGATTGTATCTATATCCCACCAGCAGCAATTCGTAACCGCCGACCCCCACTCTTACCATACATACATAATAGCTGGTATCGGTTCATCCCCCAACTCGTTCAGGATCACGACCTTGCCAGATGACCCTTAAGTCCTCTGGTTACCTGGGGTCAGTCAGGCCAGATCTAATGATGCCATCCTCAGTCATAGGTGTCACCTCGGGCCCCAAGCCGGAAGGCCCAAACACAGAGTCCATCTCTGAGTCTAATGCTATGTGGGAGGGCCGGGGCCTCAACAGCACACGATCTTTGTTAAGTTGCACTGTTATGGTTTCATTTTGTGCAGACACGTCAGTGTCAATTGAAAAGTAACCACTTTTTGGGAGGACAGGGAGACAGAGGTGTTCACAGATCGAGCACTGTAGTCTGGCATTAACAATAATCTTACCTCGACAATCTTCTTTGATATGTTATACAGCTAAGAGCCAACCATTTAAAAATACACTCATCCCTCCCTGCCTGGCTGTAATGGAGTGTATCAAATGCCCACAGAAACTAGACGCCACACCTTCCTACCAGCCAATCCAAGCATTGCTCGCATGCTGTCTATAACAGCATAAGAGCAGTGCCAGGACTAGCTGGGACAGGCAAACACAGCGCTCCATCCAAGACCACTGGCACTGAATCTCTGCCTCCCAGCTCCCTGTCAGTGCTGACTGTGGAAGCCTGTTCAAGCAGAAACAATGTTCACAAGGAACTCATTTGAACCAATTAATAAAATTTTTGCAAGGAGTAGTATTTCTTGCGTGATTTGAACAGAGAAAACATAAAATGGAGAATCAAACCATATTTCAATTAGGTGTATCACATTTGTAAAAAACTTTTGTAGAAAACCCACAGAAAAACTATTTTTGCCGTACCCACTTCAGCCGAAGTGAGTATTATTTATTTTGCATAGACAATATTTAGAGTAAAAAGGCATAAAAATAATTTCCAATTGTGTATTTACACGATATACATTTCCACATTAGGACGTGACTTTGTGACCCCAGTGAAGTGACCATAACCAGAACAGTGCAATATACGTAGTGCTAATAAGAAAGGAGGCAATGGTTATTGGTAATTAAAGGGGAGCCCTTTGAATATCTAATACAATCATTTGTTCATAAGCAACTTCTAGTTTGCTGGGGCTCTCCCTTTGCAGTTGTCGACGACGTTTCGACCCTCTCGTGATACGGGGTCTCTTCAGGACAGGGTTTCTGGGGACCGGCGGCAAGTGCCCAAGGAGGAGGAATCAATCTTCCTAGTACAATTCAGAGTACTTCTCGGTTGTATCCATGGTAATTTAAATCCCTTTTGATGAATAGCCTCTGTTTGATTTCAGGCAGTATTATCGTAATGCACGGTTACTGTAGATCCAATTTACAGCATGGTGAATGAGTAAATCAATTACTGCTGATGCGGCCGTCACGGGTCGGAGTAGCCGGACGGCGATCCGCCCTCGCTGGTACTAATCGGGGGAAGCCTGAACAGCACGTCAGGCTGGCCACAGCAAAATACATGTTATTAGAAATCTCTAGTTGGCATTGATATGCACCTTGTCCAAGTAGGGATCCTTCCTTCTAGTCAGGATAAGGGAGTTACACACCCAAGATAACCCTTGCTCAACCCCTTGGTAGCTTGGCATGAGCAGTCAGGCCTATCTCAGAGGCAATGTGTAAAGCATGTGCACATAGACACACAGTAATACGGTGAAAATACTACAAATGGAGACCACACTAGTTTAGAAAGATAACCAATCTTTATCTAAACCAAACAAGACCAAAACAGCAAAAATCCAATATACAGAACTCAAATTATCACTTTTTAAAGGTTTAAGCAATCCTGTTCATAGACTCTAAGGATGCGGTATTTTAGCACAAAGTACCTTTGATGCGTCAAAATCCAAATCGGAAAGCAGCCGCAAAGGAGAGAAGCATTGGAGAACACAGCAATGCGTTGTTTCTAGAGTCCCAGGGGAAGCGAGGTATCAATTCTGCTGCATGCAGGAGAAGTTTTGCATCGATTCCTTACTGCGAGGAGAAGCGATGAGTCGAAATCCAAAGACGGTTTTGGTCTGCAGGGTGAAACGTTGGAAACTTGGCACACAGGTGCGATGTGTGGAAATCCGGGTGCACTGTTGTCGATGTGGTGGCGGCAAAACAGGAGCTGTACCAATTCTTCCAGCCGCATACTGGTGATGCATCAAATCCTTCAGTCGCACAGAAGGGCCTGTGTCAGAGCAGGGTTGTCAGACGTTGGAGACACAGTGCTCTGGACTCGGGCTGCAGCTGCAGTGGTTCTTCGGGCCACGATCAGGTGCTGCGTCGATTTTTCAGCTACACCGTGGCGATGCGTTGCCACAGGGCAAGGTTGCAGCGGGAAAAGTGGTGTTGGAAGGGCTATGCAAGGATTTTTAAGTCTTGAAGCAGCACAACCACCTCCAAGAAAGACTTTCAGATGGCTCCCCACGGAATCCAGAAAGACCATCACCCACGCACTCATCACCAGTAGACTGGACTATGGCAGCGCACTCTACACCGGCGTCACCCAGAAACAGCTCAGGAAACTACAGAACGTCCAAAATGCCGCAGCCAGACTGGTCCTCGACAACCCCTGCCACAACCACATGACTTAACACCTCCAACACCTCCACTGGCTCCCTATCAACAAGAGAATCACCTTCAAACTCCTCACACATGCCTACAAAGCTCTCCATGACGCAGGACCAGATTATCTGAACCACAGCCTTGCCTTCTACGCACCCGCCAAACAACGCCGCTCCGCCATCTGTCCCTGGCCTCAGTCCCACGAATCCACATGACCAGAACCAGAGGAAGATCCTTCTCCTACCTCGTCACCAAGACCTGGAACACCCTGCCCCTCCACCTCAGGCAATCTGTGTCGTTGACACAGTTCAGGAAGGACCTCAAGACCTGGCTCTTTGACTGAACCTCCACATTCAGATGGATCAGCAGCCCCCCCCCCAGTGCCTTGAGACCCTCATGGGTGAGTAGCCGCGCTCTACAAACTACTAGTTGATTGATTGAAGGGCCCAGAACTGGAATTGGCACCACTTGGGAGGGCAGTGGAGTTCAGAGATGCTGCGTGTCAAGTCTTCAATGGCCCTGAGACTTCTTAACAGGAGGCCCGCACCCACAAGCCGGCTGGAGAGTCCATTGGAGAGTCTTTTCCAGCAGGATACAAAACAGTAAAGTCCAGTCTCAAGGCAGAAGCAGCCGGCAGAAGCAGCCATTGCAGGCCAGCCTAGCAAAGCAGCACAGCAAAGGGTCAGTACTTCTCCTGACCTTCCTCTTGGCAGAGTCTCCTCTTGATCGTGTAGTGTTCTCAAAGTCTGGGGTTTCAGTTCCAATACTTATGCCCCTTTTGGCATTTGAAGTAGGCACACCTCAAAGGATAGTCTTTGTCGTGCACAGATCCAGCCTTGCACTGTTCTGGCCTGGGACACACTACAGGGAGGTGAAGAAAGCATTGTGAGAGGCCAGGCACTGCCCTATTCAGGTGTTAGTGACAACTTCTCCCACCACTCTATCTAAGGGAGGCGCATCAGCCTGGTGATGGGCAATCAGGATATGCACGGCACACCTCAGCTCCCTTTGGCTGGCTGTCTAGAGTGAATGCACAAACAGCCCAGCTGTCAGTCTAAACCAGACGTGGATTCCACAGGCAGGCAAAGGTACAGCATGGTAAAGCAAGAACACGCCCACATTTTAAAAGTGTCATTTTCAAACACTCAACTTAAAAACCACCTTTACCAAAAGATGCATTTTTGAAATCCTGAGCTCAGGGAGCCCAAACTCCAAAACTCTAGCTTTTCCCAATTGAAAGTCACACTTGTAAGATGTTACAAGGCAGTTCCAATGATAACCTATGGGAGAGCTAGTCCTTTCAATAGTGAAATTCGAAAGAGGCAGTATTCCACTATCAGGACATATAAAACACACCAGTACATGTCCTACCTTTCACATACACTGCACCCTGCCCATGGGGCTACCTAGGACCTAACTTAGGGGTGCCTTACAAGTAGTAAAAGGAAAGATTTGGGCCTGGCAAGTGGGTGTGCTTGCCAGGTTGACATGCCAGTTTAAAACTGCACTCACAGACACTGCAATGGCACGTCAGATAAATGTTTACAGGGCTACTCATGTGGGTGGCACAATCAGTGCTGCAGGCCCACTAATAGTATTTGATGTACAGGCCCTGGGCACACACAGTGCACTTTACTAGGGACTTACCAGTAAATCAAATATGCCAATCATGGATAAACAATCATAATCACAAGTTACACAGGGAGCACTTGCACTTTAGTACTGATCGGCAGAGGTAAAGTGCCCAGAGTACACAAACCAGCAAAAACATAGTCCAGCATACTGTCAAAAATACAGAAGGGAGAGGCAAAAAGACAGGGGAAACCACGCCAAGGATGCCAGGTCTAACACCTGTCAACCTGACATGTGCAGTTCAGTTATAAAGCCTCAGCTGGTAGTCCCAATCAAACACACCTACTGCTCAGAGAGACAGCTCTGTGGTGGCCCCACCCCCATTAAAGGAGCAATGAATGATGAGCGGTACAGGGGAAAGTATTTTACCCTAGATTTTTAAAGTATTTTTTAAAAATAAAGAGCCAGGAATGTAGTGGCACACAGTAGAGGCAGGTGGTCAACACCCCTACGCCCCCATAGAAGAACCTCCCCTGTCCATATCATTATCCTTAAACTTAGGACTATATACTGGGACACATCACCTGACAGAAGTGGCCCCAACTGCCCCAGAGTCTTGCTGCATTTCCATGTGAGTCCTAAACAAATCATCACCAAAATGTTGAAGTTAAATGTCAGTGTATTCATACCAGAGTCTGGCACCATTTATGAAAGAGGTTATTTCTTTATTTCAAGTTAAGCCCTTAGGCTACAGGAACAGCAGGTAGGTCCTGCCAGGCCTCCATCCTCCCTCCAAATGACCCAATCTCCTACCTTCCACTGTACACCACACACCACCATTCTATTACACCACTCACTCTCAGCATACCAGACACCAGCTCTGACAGGTCATGGGGACACACAGGATACCTAAAGGTGATCTTGGTCAATGTTGGCAGCGGCAGTGACCAAACTGATATCAGTCGGCCATTGGGGTCTTCGCTCGATCATTGAGAGTGGGAAGCAGAGAAATCAGGTAGGGAAGGTCTAAAGGGGGTTGTAGGAAGCACCAATACACAATGAGGCCAATTCATAAATGCATTTATAAGTATGTGGAGTAGTACACCTGTAGTGCTACTTCACATACCCATAAATGCCATAGTAAATTGGCATGAAAAACCTAAAATGGTGATGTTCAGGGAATATCAGACACAGTGCAAACAAAAAGGACTGTGCCCTTTTTGCTCTTTTATTATTAGGGAGTTGTACGTTTCAGGGACAATTCACCGAGGCACTTATGAGTATGCGAAGCAGTACCCTTGCAATACAATTCACATACTCATACATTCCTTTGTGAATAGCCCCCAAGCATTTATTTATTTTAATTTTGCCACAAGAGGGCAGGATGTTGCCTGGGAAGGTGGGGGCAAGTGGCAGAAAGCCAGGTATTTCATTTTATTACTTTTGGTGGTGGAGTTGCTGAGTAAGAGGTAGAGAGCCTGAGAGACTTGGAAGTTGATGAGAAGCGGTATTTGGTGTTTTCCTTCCATAGACCTTTCTCCCCGCACATTAGCTGAATTGTGACCGGTTACAGAGAGATACATGGGGTGGGTATGGAGGGAGAATACACAACATAAAACTGGAGAATGGGTAGTTACAAATAACAAGCGGTTCCATGTGACATCCTAGGCAACTCAATCATCACTCTCGTAGTTTATGTGGAACTATGAGGAACCAGTGGTTGAAAACATACCTGTTATTGTTAACTACCCATCCACAATTCTTCATATAATGGTTTATTTGTTTTCACTTAAGGGTGTTCTCATTACCTCGTCCATCTTCAAAGTTACAATCTTTACCCTAAAAGGGTGTAGATTGAGGATGGGCATCAACCATGCATCATATCATAGTATGGTCTGCAAAAACTTTGTTGCACTGATTGTGTTAATATACTGAACCAGTAACGTTGGATAGACCTTACACAACAAAATCTCTAGTGGGGTCTTTTCTTTGATAGTGGTGAACAAACAGAAAAACCTTGTCTTAAAGACCACCCCCTTAGCTAGCACCCCAAAATAATTTCTTGGGACCCCCTACCAGGATGGAATGTACTTTGACTTTCACCATGCAATAACCCGAATAATACTTAAAGAGGTTCCATTGCGATCACTGTGATCCATCATTATCAATAAATTCAGCCATGCTTTATAAAACTTGAATCTGCTTGTATGTGTTTATGTATGCATATGATATTTCTATAGTGCAGACCTATCCAATAGGCAGCAGAGCACTGTACATGGTCAAAGAAAAGCATTAATTCAATGAGTAATATGAGTGACTAGATGGGATGGTGTGACTCCTGCTAGTGCTGCAGTCACAGCAATAGACAGAGATCTTGTGACAATGTGCAAAACCAGGACAGGTCCTGATCGTGTTTCCGAGTTAAGACACAATAGGACTGATGCCCAAACCTTTAGAATTGCAAATCCAAATTTTAAAGCAAATGAATTTGCACGCTCAAGCAAAGGAAATTTTGCACGACAGTTCTGCTCTATCTGCATTTCTGCGCGTGAAAAGCCTTTGCATAAATGTGTGTCATTATTTACCAGTAATCTTCATTACCCCGAATAAGGTCCTTCTCATCCCAGTCCTTACATAAGTAAGGCAATCCTGCTTCCTGACAGGCCATCTAGAACGCTAGTATTTTTAAAATTTTAACTATAAATCCCTCCCACCCACCGCCTTGTCTCTTAGGAAGAAAAACAGACACAACCATAGCAGGAGGGAGGGAGGGAACTGGACTGGGACGAGGAGGACCTTCATCAGGGGAATGAAGATTACCGGTAAGTAACAACATACTACCCCCTCATATGACCTCCTCGTCCCAGTCCTTACATGAGTGAGGAAATCACAAGTAAAAATACCAAGAAAAGCATGGCACCGAGTATCCATGCAGTTTACAAAGTTTAATCAAAAACAAGATTAAGACAAAGCAGCGTTCAGAACGCCAACAGCAAAATTATCTACAGAGGCATATAAGACATGGAGGCGATAAGGCCTGATAAAAGTATGATGTGACTGCCAGGTAGCCGCCCTGAAAATCTCTGTGATAGAAACACCAGCAGCCTATGCCCAGGAAGTGGAGATAGACAGAGTTGAACACCCCTGGACCTGAGTCAGAGGAGCAAGACCCACCGACTTATAGGACTGGTAAACTGCCAAATGCACCCACCAACTGATGGTGGATGTAGACACCTTCTTACCATTAGCCACACCACCAGAGGACACAAACAGCGCAGGGGAAAGACGAAAACCCTGGGTACGCCGGAGGTAAATTTGAACATCAGAGACAGAAGAAACCAGAGCACCCTCCTCCCCCAGAAAATCTGGAAGAACAACCTCCTGCTGTAAATGGAACTTGAGGAGACTTTAGGGAGAAAGGCCGGGTCAAGCCTCAACACCATGCGGTCAGCAAGATCTGTAAATAGGGAAAAGAAATAAGCAAGGCCCCCAACTCACCCAACCTCCGAGCAGAGGTGATGGCAAACAGGAAGGCCAACTTAGCAGACAACCACAGCAAATCAGCCTTCAACAAAGGCTCAAAAGGGGACAATTGGAGACAACGCAGAAGAGTCGGCAAATCCTAAGAGGACACAATCACTGGAGTGACTGGACGAAGAAGCTGGAAGCTCCGCTGGAGCCGAACCACCAAAGGAGCAACACCCCCCAAGGAGCAACACCCCCCAAGGTAGCCGCTGAACCTCTATAAGCCCAGATAGCAGCCCACTGAGCAGCCAAAGTAGATGGGGAAAGATTCTTCAAAAAACCATCGCTGAGAAACTCAAGAACTGTGGCTGGATCACCAACCACAGATTCCACCCCATGAGAGGCACACCAAGTGACAAAAGTGCCCCAGTGCTTACCTTAACACTTAAGTATAGAAGGCCCACGGGAACGCTGAATATGCACAGCCACCAAAGAAGTACAACCCATATATCCAATGTCAAACATTCAAGAGCCAGACTATCAGCTTCAATTGACGGAGATTAGTTAACAACAGAAGGGGAAAATGAAGCAGGGATGGGATCACTGGAAGCGGAACACACCTGCCCGCGGAAAGCTTCATCAACAGGGGGAACCAAAGGCGGCAAGGCCAAAAAGGAGCAATCGGGAGAATAGACACCCTCTCCACCCGAATCTTCACCAGCACCCTCGGGAGGAGGGAAATTGGAGGGAAGGCCTACAGAAGGCCCGAGGGCCAAGGAATTGAGAGAGCAATCACCGCCAATGCCTGAGGAGAAACCACCTCAGAGCAGAGCCAAGGGAAGAGGGCATTGTGAGGAGAAGCAAAAAGGTTGATTCAAGGCTTCCCGAACCAAAGACAAAGGTCCTGGAACAAGGGCACAGACAGATGGTACAGAACTGATGAAGGAAGGTTGTGGCTCAGGCTGTCCGCTTGAAAGTTCAGATGACCCTGAATGTAAATAGCCCTCAATGCTCTGAGGTGAGACTCTGCCCAGGAACAAATCAGGGAAGCCAGCTGATTCAGAGACTCGCACCATGTCCCCCCTTGACGGTTCAAGTAACAGCGAGCAACCTGATTGTTGGTACGAATCAAAAGATTCGCTGCCTAAAGGGGAACCTGAAAGAACTACATTCCCTGGAAAATGGCTGCCAACTCCCGCCAATTCGAGGAACGGGTGCTGTCTGTCTGAGACCACTGGCCCTTGGCCTTCAAAGACCCCAACGTGGCCCCATAACCCCAAAGACTGGCGTCGGTTGTCAGCAACAGGGGAAGAGGAAGCTGAAAGCGGACCCCCTTCTCCAGATTGGGAATGCAGAGCCACCAGCTCACGTCCCGAATCAGAACAGGGGAGAGAACAAGAAGAGAGTCATAATTTGCACGAGAGGGGTCCCAAAGAGACAACAGATCATTCACCACAGGCTTGAGGTGCAGGCGAGCCCAAAGAGCCATCAACCCCTGGACCCGCAACCAAGTCCGACCCAGGGCAGACTGCTGACTCAGGAGATCCCTCAGAAGATGCTGCAGGGAACCGATGCAAGCAGGAGGGAGAAACACCACCCACAATATGGTGTCAAAAAGACCTCCGATAAATTGCAGTTTCTGAACAGGGACCAGATGAGATTTGGTCAGATTCACCTTGAAACCCAGGCCCCAGAACAGGTCCATGGTTGCTTCCACTGCCAGAATAGTCTTAGAAAGAGAGGAAGCAGCGATCAAACAATCATCAATATCGGGAGACACAGAGAAACCCCGAAGCTGCAAAACCCCCACAGCAGGAGCCTGGGAGCTGTAGATAGGCCGGAAGGCAACAACTGAAACTGGTAATAAACCTCGTCCACTGCAAACCTCAGGAAATGTTGGTTTCCAAGATGGACAGGGACGTGGAAATAGGCGTCTTCCAAGTCCAGGGAAGCCAGAAAATCGCCTTGTTGGATGAAGGGAATGATGGACTGCAAAGTGGTCATCTGAAAGATATCCAGCCGCACCAACTTGTTCAGAGCCTTGAGATTCAGAAAAGGGTGGTAAGAACCATCTGGCTTTGGAACCAGGATAAGCATGGACTAGAAGCCCAGGCCCCGTTCTGCCTCCAGTACCTGAAGAATAGTGCCTTTCACAAGCAACTTTTCCACACCAGACAACATAGCAGCCCTTCTCACTGGGTCGTTAGACAACGGGGTAACCTAAAAGTGAGTCCAAGGAGGGGGGCCCCAAAATGGAATCTGATACCCCTGACTGATGACAGACAGGACCCACTGGTCGGAAATCAGACCAGACCATCGATCCAGGAACAAATGTAGCCGGGCACCCACCCTGGCATAGTCACTTCTGACTAGCACCCTGTGGCTGCTGCAGCTGAGGCCAGGTCTTGTAGTTGAATGCAGCCCCCTGATCACAGGCCCGTCCACGAAAGGGCTAAGAAGAGGAGAGAACGTCCTGATAGTTCAGCTTATGGAAAAAAGACTACTTCTTCTGGACACACTGAAATGGCTTCTGCAGTTTTTTCTCATCCGCAGAACGCTGCACCATTGCGTTCAATTCATCCCCAAAAAGCCTAGAACCCTCAAAAGGCAGCTTATGAATCAAGGCCTTCTGGGCAGCCTCAAGACGCCAAGGTTTAGTCCACATATACCGTCTACCAGCCACCGCTGCCCCTGCAGCCGATGGGAAGGCCCACAGGGTATCAAAAGTGATGTCGGACAAAAACTGCGCCAAGATCTCCATCTGCGCTAAGATAGGAGTGGGACCCCCCTGACCTGAAGACAATCGAATATTTTTTCAAAATCCTTGATAAGGACCTGGGAGGCATATGCGGGGTAAGTGCTAGCCCAAATCCCAAAATGAGATGCTGCGTATGAGCATTTCAAGGCAGCCTCCATCTTCTGCTCAACAGGATCAGAAAGGGAGGCTTCCTCCGAAGACAAAGAAGAGGAAGAATCAATCGAGGACAAAATTGAATTGATCTTAGGAACCGGAAGAAACTGGTCATTAAAGTGCGTCAAGCGATACCTCTTGCCCAGAAAGCGAGAAATCCCCTGCTTGTCGACTTCAAGCCATTCTTTAGCCAGAATCTCCTTAATGACGTCATGCAAGGGTAAATCATTCACCACTGAGGTACAATACTGGGAATAAAAGCCATCATCCACCAAAGACTTCGGATCAAATCCCAGGACCTCACGAATATGGGCAAACATGTCCGAAAAGACTTTACCGTTTATATACCTCCCCTTTGGGAAATTGACCTCATCCTCATCCCCCTTCAACTTCTTCATAGAAAGCTCATTTAATGCAACCTGAACCACAGAATTGATCAAATCCTGCAAATCCGACCTGAAGATCTGTTACAGGTCATCATCCTGTAGTTCCTGCACGTTTTCTCTTCGAAACAGATTTGGTGGGCACTGCGACCGACTCCTCATTCCCAATGGCAGCAAAACCGTAGCAGAAAGCCAATGAGGAAGTGCCCACGTACCACTTCCTATATGTACTATCGCCTAGCAACCAAGTCTCAAAACACACGAGACATGATATGCTAAAAGAAAGCCCTGCCGCCTCCCCAAGCCACATACACAAAAGACATGGCCTCGTGAGCCAGGTGCTGCTGGAATCACCTCAGCAGCAGAGAGGCCTGCCCCCGACCACAGAGAAAAACTCCCTGCCCCAGCCAAGCACATACACGGGGATCATGTCGGGAGCAGTGTTAGGTTTGGAAATCCCATTCCTGCTATGCACTCGTATTATGCTACATTAGGTTAGCAATGTGTGGCTAAATAGATGTCATTTGTATTCATGTTATGCAACCCACTGAGTTATCCCTGCAGCGTGCAAGCTTTAGTTAGCAAATCTGACTCCATTATGTATTTCGTAATCCCTATTAGGCTGTGTCTGAACTAGGCCTCATTATTCGTACTGCTTGCCTCAGCAGAATACTGTATTTAGTTATTATTTTTCTTTCCTGTTCAAGGCTGCTTCCCGACTTACTAATGAATAGGCCATTCTGCCCTTGCATGCCTATATGAGTGTGTAGTCCTGCTCCCACGTTAGGAGACGCTGAGACTCAGCGCAGTAACCTTGAGTTGCCGATAGCATGTAACCATCTGGCAGGTGGTAGCCCATCCTTCTGTGCCTTCTTTGTTCATGTTCAGCTCAGGCCGGTAACTTTCCACTGTGGGTGTGGTTGGGGGGTTCTTGGAGGAATGATCATGCATTGCAGGCCGTTGGGGAGACAGTCCCTCGGCAGACATCTTAGGGTGCAGGTCAGATTGGACTCCTCTGCAGAGTATTGCTAATAAATGCTTGTTTGTATTCTCTACTGTCTGACCGACTCTTCATTTCTTGGGAAGGCATAGCAGGTGGTTGTAAGTAACCCGAGTGGCCCCTAAGGGCCACTTCCTTCAGTTGGCGCCTGAACAGGGACCCCGCAAGGGGATCCAGCTCACCCGTAATCGGGTTGCAGGGTCGGGGTTGCGTCTGGTCGGTCAGGCAGATCGGGGTACCCCACACGTTCGAGCTTGGTTCTCGCAGCTGCCCCGCCCGTCTGATCGGGCGACTCCTCGTCTAGTGGTCACCGGCTGGGGTCCTGAGAAGGCGAAACCTTGGAGTTGACCGTTTGGTCCGAAGAGTCGGCAGTGGAGAATAACTTGACTCGACCTGTGTGCACCAGGTGAGTGATTTTTTTTTTTTTTTAATTTTAAAAAGACCTTTATTAGTGCCCGTTGATTCCATACACAGCATATTGCCTACATCCCAGTCGGGCCGGCAAAGCAAGATGAAACATGATATAGCATTGGTGGCGGATGTGGGGGGTACACAGCAAGCCGCCTACAACCACATCAGGCCGGCCGCGCCAGGAGGGTAGTTATAACAAGTGGCCCCATAAAGGTCTCAACCATTTATTTATGTTATATAATAACTTTTAATACAGAACTATCCTGGTGCACAGTGTAAGATCCGAACTTAGCTTATATTGTTTCAAACGTACAGTAGAACATCAGCAAAGAAGTGTCTCCCTATGGAGAATTACCCATGTACAATTCCAATTCTAGAAACGCAGTCCCTCCCGCCTGCATCGGAGAGTGCCACTGGGGGCAGAGGGCCAAGGAGCACAGGAAGCCCATAGTTCAAAAGCGGGAGATAGCAAACAAGAAACATTTTAATTAATCGGAGTTGGATCATTGCTATCCAGCGGGGTGACACCCTGACCCGCCGTAGCAGCTTCATTAGCGGACAGATATGTTGTGTAAAGCCCCCAGAAGTCCTTAGGGCGACTCCGAGGGGGAAGCAATTCGCTGTAGTTTTCAGTTTGCGTGCTACAGTACAGCATGTCATGAGACCATTGTGTCATAGTAGGTGTAGGGCCTCTAGACCAGCTAATCGCTACCCTGCGCTTTGCCATAAGGAGACCCATGTCTACCAGTCTCCGTATAGCCTTGGGCGTCTGCTTGGAGTATCCCAAAAGGGCCAGTGCGGGGTCCGGGATTAATATAGAGTCAGTTATTTTCCCCAGTTCGCTGAAGACTAATAACCAAAATTTGTGCACCCCCGGGCATAACCAGGCTAAATGTAAGAAGTCAGCAGTCTGTACAGTGCACCTATCACAAGCCGGGGTTTCCCTCAACCCAAGGTGAGTGATTTGGTTCTTGAAAAATGGCGCCATTCTTGAACGACATTAGCCGACGGGCTGTGTCTTGGTCCAGTCTCCGGACTGTCTTGGTGCAGTTTTCGGACTGCCTTGCTTGAACGGCACGAGCCTACGGGCTGTGTCTTGGTACGGTCTTCGGGCTGTCTTGGTTTGAACTTGGTGGGTTTGCGGACCCTTTAAAAGACACAGAGTGTCTGTGAACAGTCTGCCAGGCCAACTGGAAATTTGGCCTGTTCTCGAAAAGGTCTGGGGCTGTTTGTGAACAATCTGCCAGGCCAACTGAAAATTTGGTCTACTCTTGAAAAGGTCTGGGGCTAGAGCCTGTCTTCTTGAACTTGGTACAGTCTACGGACTGTAGGAAGCGGTCCTCGGACCGTCTTGGTTTTGTTTTTGAACAATACTTATATTCTTTATTTTTTTTAACTTTTATTATTTTGTTTGTTGGTGTCATATTTGTTCGTTGGGGACAGCGCATGTGTCTTATATTAAGATGCCTTGTCTAAGTAAACTGGAATGTTTTGGGTGTCGATGTTGTTCTACTGAGGCTTGATTGGAAGAGAGCCAGCCTGCGCCTCCGGAGGGTACCCCAAATTTTGATGTATACGGCAAGCATGGTATTGGCCCTATTATGTTTAGCACATTGTAGAATAAATATACGAGGGACAATACTGAGTTACAATGGCCACTTACTGGCTCATTTGATGAACAAAAATTGAATTTCTTGCAGGACAAATTATTCGCCAAAAAGAGCAGGCAGTAGATGTTTGATTCT
This sequence comes from Calotriton arnoldi, assembly GCA_963921515.1. NCBI lineage: Eukaryota > Metazoa > Chordata > Amphibia > Caudata > Salamandridae > Calotriton > Calotriton arnoldi. Next base: position 138,775 of record CAWUFW010003713.1, on the reverse strand, counting down.
CTAAGAGTATGGCAGAAGGAAGCAAAGCAGCGGCGTATGAGAGCAGAGAAAGAGGCCAGGAAGAGGCAGACACAAACAATAACGCAGAAAGCAGTGGCCTATGAAAGGGCAAAGATAGAGAAAGGCATAGAATGTGCTGATAGAAAGTTTCGATTGCAGACAGATAAATGTTATGTCAATAGAGAGGAAGGTGATGTTTTTGTTGAAGAGCTATTGGATTCTCGCCCTCCTCCACCTTATGCTCCTGAGCGGATATACCCAAGGGTTCCCACATATCAGTCCCCGGCCCCTGGTGCCGCTCTTCCTAGTATTTCGGCCCCTAGTCAAACTGCTTCGGCCCCAGCCCCGCCTGCTTCCTCTCTGCTCACGCCGGTAATAGGGGCGGGAGCCGTTAGCTCTCCTGTTCCGTCTACTGACTCTGTATCTACTGCTACACCCCCTTCACTCCTACAACACTGTCTCCTTTCATGATGATACCAGTCTCCTCATCTGCTCTTTCTCCCTCAAGTATGACACCCCTAGCACTGCCGAATAGCGAGACCCCTGTACGTGGGATACATGAGGGGAACTGGGCGGCAGCACGAGACCGTATGGACAAAGTGTTGGTGCGTTCTGCGGTGGGTGATGAGGAGAAGCAAATGGTGGCGAATCAGGCGTCTCAGTGGGCTCGGAACCCGATCTATAGTGTGGAAGATGTGTGGAGTGTGATGAGAGATTATGAGCCTTTCATACAGCAGCATGCCCTTAAGCACATGTCGGCCACGCTAATAGGACTGTGGGAGCAGTGTTTTCAAGGTATTTCACCGCAGATCATCTATGACATACGGGACAGGGTATATGCTGCAGATATGGCGCCTAATGAGGCTTTTAGCAATGTAACGACATTGGTGAGTTATCGGGGCAGATTGCATCAAAAGGTTCCGACGATGGTGACCCAGTACCCCATGAGAGAGGTCCATCCCATTTATCATCCTGAAATACCAGAACTGCGCGACTCCACAAATGCTGTAATTAGGCCGCGAGTCGATGCTCGGTTCCAGGAACAGTGGATCTATACTCCTTGGAAGAGGAGTGAGGTAATATCCCTTAAAAGTCTGTTGCCAGACCCTCGGAAAAACCCGACTGCGTATTGCAAAGAGTTGACAGAGGCGGCCTCCGCCACGGTGATGACGTTAGCTGATATTGAATTGTTCTTTGGCTTGTTGGTACCGGTGGATATATGGAGGCAAGTGCATACACAGGATCATGTGGTGGAATTGGGAGGAACATGGGATCAGATCAGGGCGTGGGATAAGGACCGCAAGCCCGGTGACAAGCCGAGGGCGGAGATATTGGCTTTACCGGGCCGCATTATCATCTATACGCATTCCCTTATCCCGCCGAGACTGGTGGATTGGGACAAGTTGACTGCATGTCGTCAGAAGAAGGACGAGAGTGTGTCTGATTTCTTTACTAGGTTTGAAGGGGTGTTTCTCGACTTTAGTGGCCAGGATCTGTCATTGGAAGGTGGTGTCCGGTTGTTTGTCAGCAGGTTCATTACCAATCTGCTTCCTGAGATTGCGACTAGGTTGCAGGCTTCAGAAAGCACTTGGAGCACCTCTTCCCCGTCAGTAATATTGAGCATGGCACAGTACTACGAGCATAGAGAGAATGAGGACAAAGAGAAGGTGGAGAGAAAGTCAAAAGATTTGAAGACGAGAGTGTTGATGCAGCAAGTTGCGAGGGGTAATGGAAGAGGAAGAGGTTCGGGTTCGGCCCAGCAGCTACCCAGGTTTACCAGGGGTGGTTCCTCGAGTGCACCAATTGGGATCAACCAATGTGCTTATTGCAAGCAGGAGGGACATTGGCGGAATGAGTGTCCGGAGTTAGTCCAGAAAGACAAGGCCCCGAGAGGTCGGGGTTTTAGAGGACATGGACGAGGAGGAGGAGGCCGGGGGGAGACGCGATCGGAGAATACATCGTTTCATAGACAGAGCGGGAACTATTTTGATGACACCCGAGGGGAGAAGTACTATCATGATGATTATGACATGGACGAAGTGACGGGGATGTCTCACAGCTAGGATAGCCAGGGGCAGGGCCAGGTGCCTGTAGATCAGCGCGGACCCTAAGTCACTGCAGATTTACACGGTACGACTGAGAAATTCTTAGTTGATACAGGGGCTATGAATAGCTCTGCTTCCCGTTCACTGGTCCCGGGGGCGGCTCTGTCCAGCCAAAACAATGTTTCGGTGGGTTTCTCAGGCGTGCTGGTTGTCAGCCCCATTTCCAAACCTCTTGCTTTGACTATTGGCCCCTTCACGGTTGATTCACCATTTCTATTAACGTCAAATTGTGGGGAGAATTTGTTAGGGTTGGATTTGTTGAAAAGGTTGCATGCAACAATTTTTTGTTCTCCAGACAGTGTTTACATGACTATTGGACCACAGGTGGCCGGTGCCACACAATGTTTCGCAAAGGATGCCCCCCTTCCCGCTGAGTTTAAAGATGTGCCACGCACACTGCTGGCTACAGGAGACACTGATGTGGGGTTACTCCAGATCCCACAGGTCTCTATACAGATTAAGGAAAACGCTGTATGGCCACGTATTCCCCAGTACAAGATATCCCAGGCAGGAGAAAAGGCCTTATTGCAAATAATACAGGATTTGATTAAGTCTGGTGTGGTTGAGGAGACAGCGGCGAATGTGTGTAACAGCCCTATTCTTCCTATTCTTAAAAGGCACCCTTGGATTCTTCTGATGCTCACCCTGACATTTACCGCTTTGTAATTGACCTTAGAGAGGTGAATAAAATAGTGATTCCCCAGTACCCTGTAGTCCCTGACATTACCACGATCTTGACAATGATCCCCCCGTCTGCAAAATTCTTCTCCGTGATAGATTTGAAGAATGCTTTCTTCAGCATTCCAATCCATACAGATAGCAGATATCTGTTTGGATTTGCAATAGCCGGAAGGAGCTTTAGGTTCTGTCGTGCTCCACAAGGATATACGGAGAGTCCGAGTATCTTTAGCCAAGCTTTGAAAACTCAATTGGATTCCTTAGAACTTCCCCCTGGTAATGTGCTGTTGCAGTACGTTGACGACCTCCTTGTGGCTTCAGACACTGAAGATGGTTGTAAAGCGGCTGTTACATTTGGCACACCATGGCCACAAGGTGTCACTTTCGAAATTTCAATATTGTTGACAGGAGGTCACCTATTTAGGTCACTTACTGTCGAAGGAGGGTCGTAGACTAACACCTGAACGCATCGCTGCTATTACTAATAGGCCTGTTCCTAAGACCCAACGCGAGGTACGCGCTTTCATTGGTATAACTTCGTATTGTCGTCACAGGATCCCTAACTATTCCTTACTAACGAAACCCCTCCTTTACATGACCACCAAAGAAGTGCATTAACCCCTGCCTTGGACATCTGCATGCCAGCAAGCTTTTAAGCAATTAAAGGTTGCGCTTTGCTCTGCTCCTGTGCTTGGTACGCCTGATTACCAGAAGCCTTTTGTGCTTTATGTACATGAGGCGGACGGTTGCGCGCTTTCTGTTCTAACACAGGGTTTTGGTGGTAAGCAGAGACCCTGCGCGTATTTCTCTGCTATTCTTGATAACGTCGCCAGAGCTCTCCCGAGCTGCCTGAGGGCTGCCGCGGCGGTGGCAGTTTCTATCAGACAATCGGCAGGGCTTGTCCTAGATACGGATCTCACAGTAAGGGTGCCTCATTCTGTGGACACACTGTTGAATAAGACAAAGACACAGCACCGTACTAATGCGCGTCTGACTGGATATGAGTTAACCTTGTTTGCTCCGCACATTACCATCAAAAAATGTGCTACTCTGAACCCAGCCACGTTACTACCCCTCCCTTCGGAAGAAAAGGACAATGATGTCCATGATTGTTTATTTCGGACTGAGGAAGAAATGAAGGGCCGGGTAGACCTGACTGATGTTCCCTTATCTGACCCCCAAGGGGAACTATATGTCGATGGCTCTTGTTTCAAACTACCAGATGGCACTACCACTGCAGCTTATGCAATCACAACGTTACACACTGAGGTTGAGACATCCCGTATCCCATACCAATTGGCCCAGGCTGCAGAGTTGGTTGCCCTCCTTAGGGCTTGCGAGTTGAGTGAGGGACTGACTGTCAATGTCTACACTGACAGCCAGTATGCTTTTGGGGTGGCCCATAATTTCGGGCGCCTCTGGGTGGAGCGAGAGTTCTTGACCTCGCATGGGTAGCGCATACAGCATGGTCCATTGATACATAGACTGTTGACAGCACTGACACTTCCTGATAAGTTGCCAATAATAAAATGTAGCGCTCACAAAGCAGTAACAAACGATGTTGGAAGGGGCAATGCTTTTGCAGATCAGACAGCTAAGGAGACAGCTAGATCGAAGATGAAAAAGATGTTCGTGGCAGGCCCCGCTAGGTGGGTTCCAGACAATTGAATGTTCGAGGTACATTAGACAATGTCAGGGAAATACAGAGTGAGGCGACAGTAGATGAATTGGCAGAATGGGAGGAGAGGATAGGGCGTTTGGACGAGGATGAGTGTTGGACTGATTTGTTTGGGAAACAGAGATGGTTGCTGCCCAACGCATATCTGCTCCCTGTTGTTACCATGGCCCACGGCCCAGCACACATTAGTGCCAAAGGAATATGTAAGCTACTGGACCCAGTATGGTGAAATGATAATATCCCTAAGGTAGCCACACACTTGCTGAAACACTGCATCATTTGTCTGAAACATAATCCTGGGAAAGGTACTCCTACACCCGCAGGTAATTTTGCACCGCCTTCCTTCCCTTTCGAGGTTCTCCAGATGGATTTCATTGAAATGGAACGAGTTAACAATTTGAAGTATGTACTGGTAGTGATTTGTGCATTCAGTAAATGGATTGAGGCTTATCCCACTAAGGAAAATACGGCTATGGCGACAGCAAAGGCACTCTTAAAAGAGTTCTTCCCGCGCTATGGATTACCATGTGTGATCTGGAGTGACAACGGAAGTCACTTCAATTCAAAGGTCATTGAATTGGTGTGTAAAGGCTTGCATATTAGACAGAAGTTTCATGCAGCGAATCACCCCCAGTCAGCACGCCTGGTTGAGAAGTACAATGGTACTCTCAAATTGAAGTTAGCGAAGATTCAAGAAAGCACAGGATTTCGATGGCCTGATGCTCTACCTTTGGCTTTGTTGTCTACCAGAGCGACAGCGCATTCTAGAACAGGGGTGTCCCCGTATGAGGTGGTCTTCGGGCGCCCCACCAACGTCTGGGGCGTCCCAAGACCCAAGCGCTTTTCCGAGATAGAGTACCCCCTACTGATAGATTATCTGTATGAATTGTCTAAAGATCTCCGTTCTGTCCACCAACAGATTCACGCCACACTGCAACCAGTACCAGAGGGGCCCGGGCATCAACTACAACCCGGGAACTTTGCAATGGTCAAGAATTTTCAACGGAAGAACTGCCTGGACCCAAGGTGGAAGGGGCCTCTGATTGTCCTGCTCGTCACCCGCACCGCAGTGAAGCTTGAAGGCCGGAAGCACTGGGTGCATGCATTGCATGTAAAAAGGGTACCTCTACCACTTCCGTATGATCAGTGGGTCCTCAAAGGCATTGCTGACCAGGAAGGGGAGCGAGTGCCCGGTTTCATTCCTTTCTCTGACGCCCGACTGAGGTGGGCGCAGACAGACGAGGAGAGCGACGAGGTCTTACTTGAAGCGGTCCCCCCAGAGATAAGGGCCGCCCCGGATGCTCCCGCTTCTGGTGCACAGACACCTGAGTCTCAGTGCCCTGCTGAGCCTGAATTTCTTCCCCTTTTTGTTGATGAAGAAGTGCCTGGGGTTGCCAGGTACAACCTGCGGCCCCGACGGAAGGACAGTGCGCCAGTAGGACAGTTCAGGAGTTAGGGAAGGAATCAAGCTTAGGGCGTAGGTGCTATGCCTAAGGTGCCTGCTTTAGATTAGAGTGAGTTACACTGGTGCGCTGCCCTGGACACTGGACAGGATTAGCTGAGGGTGTCTTCCCAGGAGGGAGGGTGTCCTATCCTGAAAGAAGAGGATTTGTTTCCAGCAAGGGCTGCGATCGCGCAGCTCCCCCGTGGGAGTGCTTCATAGCACCGTCGTTGATGAACAATAGGAGTCTACCAGTGAGGCTCTGAAGGACACTGGGTGATTTGTCCCCCTCTGGTCAGTTGTATTTTTGTGGCTCCAATTCCTAAAGTTTCTTTCCATGTACTCATTTGGCCGCGCAATTATGAAGGAGGAACAGCCTCTAGTGGCCCCACCATTACAGCAGAATAGTCCTGTGTGGTCTAGTTGGTCTACTGGAAGTAGGGTGGTAGTGGTCCTTCTCATCGTAACGATAACACTATTCGGGGTGGTGTGGTATTTAGAAGAACAGCATCCTGTGCACACATTGATAGGGACTACCCCGGCTCCACCTGAGCATTCGTTTGTTATACTGGCCTCGCATAAGGAAAGACATAGACAGACCTATGTCGAGAACGCGTTTCTGCAGATGCTTCATCAGGTGCACAGCACTACTCAAGCCACGAATTGCTGGGTGTGTGGGTTACTTCCCTCAGTTATGCATAAGAACGATCTACTGGTGTCCTTGCCCCTGTCATACTTGGGTAGCTGTGAGGCATGGTTCCGATTGCTTTCTATGGTGTACATGCACTATTATGCTGGCGCGATGAATATGGAACAGTCTGATTACGAAGCAGTGTTGGAATATATAGTGGTATACCAAGGATATACGCCTGGGGCAGATGGAAAGGAGGGTACTCTAAATCCAGAAGCTTGTATGAATATTTTTGAGGATAATAAGAATGTCACTTGGTTGCAAAACGAAATGCTGGATCTTCAAGGATTTAATGTTACTGAATATTTTAAATGTTTCCAGGAACGAAATATAACTGAAGACAAAGCCATGCCCGTCCCTGTGATCAATACAGCAGCCAGTTTCTGTGTTGAAGGTACAGGGAACACCAGTAGGCCAGAGCAGTTGTAACTATACATACCGATTGAACACTGCTAGTAGCCCACCTTTCCTCACACCTCCAAATGTATACTTTGTTTGTGGGGAACAGGCTTGTACCTAGCTTCCCAGGAGATGGTCTGGCTGGTGTTATGTCTCTTTTCTCTTGCCCCCTGTTTATATTGCACCATCTAACTATCACAAGGATCATAGACTACAGCGTAGGGATCTCCATTTGCAGCATCGAGCCAAGAGAGTTGTCAATACAGAAAATATAAATCAAACAGATACTTCCCTACAGCAATTTACTGATATCATGAAGGGCATTCTGCCGTTCTGGGGCCCCATGTTCAATAGCCGTAATATCCGTCACCTGGCTAGAGTAGTTGAGGGAGTCATTAACACTACTGCAGGTATACTTGATGGAGCAAAGATTCAAGAAAAATGAAACTTGCTCGAATGAATCCTCCATTAACTTTCACTAAACAATTAAATTAGTAGATGAAATGAAACTAATTAACACCAGACACAGATACAGGGGGAGAAAAAGCTTACGCATGCTTGAATTACTGAGAAATAAAATGCCACACGATTAAAACCCGCTTTAACTTGCAAAAACGCTTTGCGCATGTGCAAACCCGAATTACGCAGAAATAACGTGACTAACTCGCTTTGAGAGGGAAAACCTCACGCATGCGCAAGAAAGACCAAAACGCGGTCTTGAGGTACCGCATGCCCGGCATATGCTTGCTTGATTTAAAAGAAAGCTGCTGTTATTAACGCTTTTGCCCAAGAGTAATAATAATTACATGGGATAGAGTAGAAGTGGGTGGTGAACAGTGAGAATTACATGTTTAAGAAAATAACATCTGTTTATGATTCTTTTATTATTAGTGTGCATTTGGGCCTGTTAATACATGACTGAAAAAGAAAATGGCGGAAGCTACGCATGCTCAATGAGTCCTTGAAATGACCTGGTGACCGAGAGAGAGCTGAATGACTGTCAAGATCCAAGGACAGAAGGGATGGGAAAAGAAGAAGATGTATCGCTCATCTATGAAGCCTGTATTAAATAAATTACGGCATTTGCAACAAAATATGCATGTGAAAACAAAATATATGAATGAGTCGAAGGGGCAGGGTTAGCAAACAATAGGTTTTACTAATAAAAAGGAATACGTCAGCCTGGTGTGATGAAGACTCCCCTAACCCCGTCCAATCATATTCCGTATTTTAGTAAAATTTGCAACTCTTGAGGGTGGGACATGAAAAATAAAGACTATAACTAGAGTGACTTGAGTTAAGTGAGAAAGAGATGATTCGATGGAGCTGTGAGAGAACTACTGCTGCTGGGAGCTGAGAGAGAGAGAGAGAGAGAGAGAGAGAGAGAGAGAGAGAAGAGATATATATATATATATATATATATATATATATATATATATATATATATACACACACAGATTCGGAAGATCCAGACTACTGCCTGATTAGATTTGAAGATTGCGGAAGAATATCGAGGAGGGAGAGAGCGTAAGAGAGGGAATCGCCCTGGTGCGTCGGGTTTGTAGAGAAGTCTAGTAAGTATGAGACCTGTCCTGATCCTATCCTATAATCTTTGTCTCCTGATCCTAAGTCAGGGGACCCCCACCAGTCCTTTGGCCAGAGGGGTGGCTTTCCAGTCATATTTATTAGGTAAATGTCATTCTGTTCAAATTTTGCATATTTCTTTGCAAATGTATTATAAATGTGCCTTTTGTCTCTACATCTATCCACTCTTATGCGTTTGATTTTGTTGAATGAGCTTGTGTAATTGAATGTATTATGCTATATGATTGTTCTCTCTCCCACTTAAAGAAAGATGGAGTTTGCACTGTGTACCTATAATTGATGAGCGTTCAACTTAATGTCTGAAATTTTAGATAAACTTATTATTATTATTATTATTCAGAGTCTGTGGTTATTTCACTAAGAATTTTAGTTAAGAAGTTGTTAATATCACCATCAACTAACTCAACTAATGGTCCATCGACCAGAGGAAGAGTGTTGATTCGTGAAGATTAGTTAGACATTGAAATAATACTGTAATTGATTTGTGGTTACAGCGAAATAACTAATCAGAATTTAAGTGAATTATAAAACTTTACCTTTCCAGCGAAATTGGCCAGGGAATGCAAAATGATCATATTTGGATAAATGTATATGGGCCATTGAAAAATTCAGTTTTTGTGTAAAATATCCAACCCTGGCCTCTTCGCGCTGGATCAGTTTTTCTGGTAGCAGAGTTATGGTTATTATTGATTAGTTTGGTGATTATTGATTATTGATTATTGACTATATGTTCTTAACATGAAAAGTTAGTGTCCTGTTCTATGTTGTCTGGAAGTACAGGTACAGAGATACCTGGGAATCCCGGGAATAGAATTTTGAAGAGTGTGGTAAGGAAATCACACTGCAGAAGGTTACTCGTCTGTTGTCATAATACCTAATAGCTACGGAGGGTTGTAGGTGTTATATTAGGGATTATATCGCATAAAAGCCGAGAGTGAGTGATAGCGAAGGGTCCACTTGTGAAACTTTGGCCTTACCTGAAGGAGGAGTATCCCTAGAGGAGTAATAGGTCCTCCCCGAGCTTAAGTGAAGGGTAAACAGTGGTTTTTACTCGCAGTGTAAGGAAGTACTTTCTCTTTGAAGCAAGTGAATAAACTATCTTTAAATTAGCGGAGCAGACAGAGTATCGCTGTTTTTACGTTGTTACTAACAGAAAATTTATTAAGAAAGTTTAGAAAAATACATTGTCGTATTACCTTGTGAAGGGAGGGTCAGTAGCAGGAGTCATACTGACGTCACAGAGAGCCGCGCTGCTATTGGTTGAGACAGCGGGCGTGTAACAGGTGCCGATTGTAAAGGGAGGGTCAGTAGTAGGAGTAATACTGACGTCATAAAAAGCCGCACTGGCATTGGTCAGACAAGTGGGTGTGTGGAAAGCTCTGATTGGTTGGCAGACAAGAGCCGCGCAGGTATTGGCTGTGGAAGAAAATACGCAGAGAGCTCCAATTAGACTGTTGGTGTGAGTCGCGCTGGTATAGGACAAGTGTGGGAAAAGGATACGGAAGAGTTTCTAAATTTTGATTACTGAAACAACTAGTTACAGGGATTGGAAGAATGAAGCTGATTAATAAAATCAAAAATTTCTTTAAAAAGGATAAGCGTGTAGTAACCAGAGAAGGAATTCTTATGCCACCTCCGAATACGCCTGCTTCCTTTATGATGTTGGAACGAGGATATCATACTTGTGTTTGGTTGGAAAATTGGGTGGAGTATACGAAAGGCGATGGTGTCTTAGCTTTTCCTGAAAATGGTACGTTTAATGTAAGGATTCTTCAGAATTTGAGAAATTGGATGAATTCATTAGAACCTTGCCCTAGGTTAACGCAGTATGAAGCTTTGGAGGAATGGAAAGTTGAGGCATTTGAGCGAGAGAAATACAGAGGAGGTAGAAGAATAAATAGATGATTCTTTCCAAGATATCCGTTTGATACTCGAGGAGATGAGATGAAAAGATGGAGAAGAGCTGTAGTAACGGAAGGGTTGTATTCAGTATTGATGGCTGAGGATCAAGTAGGGAGTAAATGTAAAGAAAAAATGAAACACACAGGTATGGCAGGAACAGAATGTGATGAAACTGATGATGAGTTATTTAGAGGACATTTTAGTTAAAAGACCTCCGCCTTATCAAGAAAATGCTGGAGAGGCAACTCCAAGTGCACCAATGATGAGAACTCCATTAGTTCCACAGGTTTTATATGATCCAACAGTTACCCGAGTGTTACAGGAAAAGGAAAGAGATGCATTGAATAGAACAAAAGAAGAGATAATTCAGAAAATAAATCAGTTAGGTTTAAATGCTGAAGCCTTGACTGTACCAGTTACGATAGGTCCGGCTATTCCATTATATGGGGATAAACGAGACACCCCGAGATTACAAACAGTGACAGTCCCACAAAATAATGTTAGAAAAGAGGTAGTAATGTCAGAAGATCTAACCAGTGAGAGTGATTCAAATATCTCGTTACTAGATCTCCCTAATATTGAAACAGTGACTGAAACCCCGAAGAGAGGTTCACCAGTGAATAAAAGGAGAAAGGAACTGAATGTCACTCCAGTAGCAGGAAATTCTAAAGGATTTTCGCCAGAAGACCTAGAGGAGTGGGCAAAAGGATTAGACAAGAAGAAACCCCAAACACCAAGTATAGATGTGGCCAAGTTGAAAATGGATTTGGAAGAAATGATCATTGGCAGAATAAGCCCAGATAGATTAGGTACATACAGAGATGATGAATTGTTGTTTTTGTGTAAAAGTATAACATGGAGAGCAAAGAATCTGCATGAAAAAATAGTAGAAGTTGCTTCAGAATTTGGAAAGGATGTAGAAAAATCGAAATTATTGCAGAAACCATATAGGGCAGAAATTACTGAAAAGGATTTAGAAAGTCTGAATGCGTCAGGAAGGAGATTACAGATCAAAGAATTAATGAATATTTTGAAGAAATGGGGAGATGCAGACAGATGGAGAGGTAGATGGGCAAGGAAAAGGGATGAGGCAGCTACAAAGGAAGCATCTGCATTCCCATTAAGAGAAACAGAACAGGTTGAAAGAGTGTGTCCAATGAGAGAAGTTCCTGGTGGTGGATATGTTCATGTTCCTTGGTCTAGACAGGATATTTTGTCTTTTACGAATGATTTTCCCAGATTAAGGGAGAAACCAGTTGAATGGTACAAGCAGGTAGAGAGGTTTGTGAAAGTTTCAAAGGTATTATTAAAGAATTTGGATGGCCTGTTTGATATAGTGGTACCAACTGATTTGTGGACAGAATGTAAGATTACGGTTGATTGGCCAACTGAAGAGTATCCAAGAGATGCAAAGACAGGTGCACCTTCAGAAGATGTGATGAAAAAGTATCAGCAAGTGATTACTTTCTTGAAAGGGAAAATTCCTCCAAAGGAAACAGATTGGGTTAAAATAGATAGAACAACTCAAGAACCAAAGGAGTCAGTGCATGCGTATTACGAAAGGCTGTTGCAAGTATTTAAACAGTATAGTGGATTTGAAAATATTGGTGATAAGGATATGGGACATTTTGTGTACAGGTTTGTGTATGGATTGAGATCAGAAATTAGTCAGATGATTCAGCAGCATATGCTTTGCTGGCAAAGTAAGCCCATTGATGACATCTTGAAGTATGTGAAGTATTGTAGTGATGATATTGACGCAAAACACAAGAAATTGAAAGAAAAGATGATGTGGGCACAAGTGAAGTTAGCAGAACACCAAGAGGCAAGTACTGGTTCTCAAAATGATAACCAGTCGAATGACCAGAATCAGAATAGTCAAGGATCGAATGGAAATAAAGGAAAAGGGCGAATGAGTAGAGAAGAAGTGAAAAAGAAGTATCCTTGTCATGTGTGCGGAAAGCATGGACATTGGAAGAATGAGTGTAGAAACCTTCAACAGAATAATGGGGTAAATCAAAATTTAAATCCACAGATGCAGAATGAGGTGGTTGTGAACCAGCAGCAACAGCAATAGGTAGTTACTCCACAGTTACAGGTTCCACAAGCCTCTATGCCCAACTGTATGAACGTTCAAGTACAGAGATACAGTGTGAACACCGGATTTCATGGAGAGAGTGGTAAGAATACACAAACGGTTCAACAATATTGGATGCACAGTAATGAGAGTGATTCAGGTGTTTCTCAATGACGGTGCCTGAGGGGGGAGGAAGAATGCGTGCTTGGCGCATCCTTGGCGGTAGATCAGTCAGGTCCATTTGTTGATGGAAAAGTGGAAGGTAATGACATCACTTTCCTAGTGGATACTGGTGCTACCCGTTCTACTGTGAGAGCAGCAGAAATTCCAAACCTACCCCTCTCGGGAGAAACTATCCAAGCTGTAGGAATCTCAAATAAGCAAATAAAAACACCGGTTACTAAACCAATAGAAGTGAATATCGGAAATTTCAAAGACATGCATCGGTTTGTGGTGTGTGATTCAAGCCCAGTTAATTTGTTAGTGAGGGATTTGTTGTGTAAAATGAACTGTACCATCTATTGTACACCTGATGGTATTGCTTTCCAAACACCTGATGAAGATATCGCTTTCAAAATGATGCTAGCAAAACAAGGAACAGAAGTGGATGAGATGTTTTCACTTCTGACTGAAAGCAGTCTGCCTGATGAGCTGAGAGACACAGTGAGATCAGATGTGTGGGATTTTTCAGGAAAGGAAATTGGTCTGATGGCAAATGTAGACCCAATTAAAATAATGGTGAAAGAAGGTGCGATTTATCCAAACACACGACAGTACAAAATGAGTCCAGAAGTAAAAGCAGGAGTTGCTCCAGTAATTGATCAAATGATTGAACAAGGTATTTTGTAAGAAATAATGGGCAGTCCTTGTAATTCGCCAATCATGGGACTTAAAAAGCCTAGTGGCAAATATAGGATAGTGCAAAATTTAAGGAAAATCAATAAGATAGTAGTACCTTGTTGTCCAGTAGTACCAAATCCAACAGTAATTCTTTATCAGATACCTTGGGATGCACATTGGTATACAGTGATTGATTTGTGCCAAGCATTCTTTTCGATTCCTTTGCATATAGATAGCCAATATCTCTTTGCATTTCGGTTTGTTTTGGCATGGTGCCGAGTTCCTTAAGGGTAGACAGAGAGTCCCTCGATTTTCAATCAAATCTTGAAAAAGTATTTGGAAACATTGGTTATGCCAGGAAATTCAGTTTTGGTTCAGAACATTGATGACCTATTGGTGGCATCAAAGACAAGAGAGGCCTGTGTCACAGACACAATTGCTTTACTGAACCATTTGGCAGAAGGTTAACACAAGGTGTCACCAGAAAAATTACAGCTTTGCCAACAAGAAGTCCAATAATTGGGGCACAAGACAGAAAAGGGAGTTAGAAAAGTGACACCAGAGAGAATAAAAGTGATTCGACAGATGAATCTGCCTAAAACTAAGAAAGAAGTACGAATGTTTTTGGGAGTGATTAGATATTGTCGTCAGTGGATCAGTGGATTTTCATTACTTGCAAAACCTCTAATAAAATTGACACGAAAGGATGTGATAGATCCGATTGAATGGGATGATGAAAGCGAGGATGCATTCATAAAACTGAAGGATTGTTTATGTCAAGCACCAGCATTAGGAATGCCTGACTATACAAAAGAATTTGCTTTGTTCTGCTGTGAGCGGGAAGGATGTGCACTTTCAGTGTTAACCCAAAGACATGAATTGATGCGACGTCCAGTGGCATATTTTTCTGCCACTCTGGATTCTGTGGCTGCAGCATTGCCTGGCTGCTTAAAAGCAGTAGCTGCTACTTGTGTGAGTCTGGAGCAGAGTGAGTCTATTGTAATGGGACATCCTTTGAAGGTATATGTGCCACATTCTGTCGAGATCCTTTTAACGAGGACTCAAACTCAGCACTTGACCCCTAGTCGGCTGACTAAGTATGAAAGAGTGATCCTAGGTGCTGAAAATATAAGCGTGATAAGAGGCACCACAGTGAATCCTGCAACCTTGTTGCCGGACCCATTCTGTGAAGAAGTAAAAGAAGAAGTTGATCATGATTGTTTGGATCTAACAGAAATGTGTACAAAGCCCAGGCCGGACATCTTTGATGTCCCATTGGGAGAATCAGATTGTCTATTGTTTGTTGATGGGTCATGCTTGCGAAAACAAAATGGAGAACTGAGTGCTGCCTATGCTGTATAAACTATATCTGCTATTATAGAAGCATCCTGTCTAAAAGGAGTCAAGTCTGCACAAATAGCCGAATTGGTAGCTTTAACAAAAGCCTGCAAAATTGGGAAAAAATTGAGAGTAACCATATTCATGGATAGTCAATATGGTTTTGGGGTTGTGCATGATTTTGGCCAATTATGGATGCAAAGGGGATTTCTGACTTCTTCAGGTTCTCCTATCAGAAACAGTAAAAATGTCAAAGAACTGTTGGAAGCATTACAATTGCCAAAAGAAATCGCAGTGGTCAAGTGTGCTGCACTAAGTCAGGAAATGATTATGTAACACAAGGCAACTAATATGCTGACCAAGTTGCACAATTTTGTGCTCGAAATACAATGTCTTTGAACAAAGGGTTGGAAAAAGAAACTACCAATTGTCAACTAATGTTTTTCTCTGCTTTTGAAACATGGGATAAAGTTAGGCAGTTACAGGATGAGGCAAATCCAAAAGAAAAGGAACTTTGGATCAAAACAGGATGCACAAGAAGAGCAGATGACGAAGTATGTGTTTCCAGATGGTAGACCAATAATGCCAGACAGTTTATTATCACAAATGGCAAGAGTATATCATGGAGCTATACACATTGGGAGGGATGCCATGTTTAGACACTTCAGGCAGACATGGTATAATCCCAAGTTTAGACTCATTGCAGAGAGTCTCTGCCAACGATGTTTGACATGCCAACAGCAGAATCAAGGTAGAAAGACAGTAGTCAGTTGGGGAAAAATTGGAAAGGCAGAGGGACCATTTACAAGGCTGCAGCTCGACTTTATAGAACTGCCGTCGTGCAATGGTTTGAAGTACGTCCTTGTCATTGTGTGTCTGTTTTCTCGATGGGTAGAAGCCTATCCAACGAGAAGGAATGACAGTGTCACAGTTGCCAAATTACTGTTGAGGGAGCTCATTCCAAGATTTGGGTTTCCAGTCACTTTGGAATCAGATAGAGGACCTCATTTTAATAATGAGATAATTCGATTAATCTGTACAGCTCTAAAAATTGAACAGAAACTACATTGTGCCTATCGACCAGAAGCTTCTGGAGTGGTTGAGCAGCTCAATGGCACAATAAAATCCAGGTTAGGAAAGGTGTGTGCATCCACTTCACTGAAATGGCCTGATGCTTTGCCCCTTGTATTGATGAGTCTTAGAAGCATCCCTGACAGAAGAACAGGATTGAGTCCTCATGAAACACTCATGGGAAGAGCAATGAGACAAGCATTTGTACCTGGAAACAAACTGATGAATATAACTGATGATCTAATATTGGACTATTGTAAAGGACTAGCTGATCTGGTACGTTCTGTGTCTCACTAGGTTGGAGAAGATGCAACCACAGCACAGCCGAATCAAGCTCATGATTTGTGTCCAGGAGACTGGGTTATGATAAAGAAGCACACAAGAAAATCGTGTTTAGAACCCAGGTGGAAAGGACCGCATCAAATTATATTGGTCACAACAACAGCAGTGAAGTGTTTTGGCTTGCCAAACTGGATCCATGCCAGTCATACACAAAGAGTCCCAAGTCCACCTGAACGACAAGAGCAGCAACTGGTAGAGCAAAGAGAAGAACCAGAAGCTGACAGTTGTGAAGTAGAAGAAAACAGAGAAACAGACTCTGAAGAATACATCGATGATGAACAACCAATTACAAGTCAAGTAGGGTGGGCACTAGATACTGGGTCTCAGGAGACTGCTGTAGAGGCCGAGAAAGAGCAAGAGATTGAAAGACCAGAACGAATTGAAACAGAAAATCCAGATCAAGCTCAATCAGAAGAAGAAAATGAGAGACTGACAGGTTCAGAACAAATTCAGTCAACAGAAGAATCTGCTGCAGGAAACTCAGATCAAGCTCAATTAGAAATAGAAAAAGAAGGATTAAAAGATCAAGAAGAAATTCAATCGACAGAAAGACAAAAATTAGAAAGCCCAGAACAAACTCAGCTAAAAGAAAAGGTAAATAAAAGAACACTAGAAATAGGTGAAGAAGGTGAAAAGGCAGTACAAACAAAGAGGGTCAGAAAAAGTGATTACAGGTCAAGTGGAGTAAAAGGACTAAAATATATTCTAAGAAGAAGAACGGAGAAAGAACAGGAACAAGTAAATGAAGTATCGAGTCAAACTGAGCAAGAACAACTAAGAAAAAGACCTTTACGAAGATCAAAAAGACTGAGAGTTCCGAGCAGACAATATAAAGCTCCTGAATGGACATACATCATCCTTGAAGACTTTGAGAATCTTGATCTAAACGAAGAACAAGAAAATGTCACTAATGAAAGAAGTGACGAAACCAAATTGAGACCACCTTAAGAGAAAAGACTTTGACACAGAGGGTGGAAATTTTACAAACAAGTAAAGAAGAGAATAAAAGAACCAGATGAGGAAAAGAAATTAAAGACAAAGGGGAAACAAAAGACAAAAAGCTGTTGAAGTGTGGGATTACACAAAGATTTTTATATATATTTTAGTTTTAAAATAAATTTAGAATCTAGAAGAAAATTTAGAGATTAATAAATTTTAGAAAATTAAAATGGCAGAAACAGAAGTGACTGAACATCCAAAATCTAGTTTAAAACGAAGATGTGTTAAATATTGTTTGTGTAGTATGTTTATACTAATACTAATGTGGTTATTGCTAACAGTCGTGATACCTATTCTAATGGTAGCTAACAACAGAAATAATACTAATACAAGCGATCAAGTGAATGCAGGTACTAAAAGAACAACTACCACTGATTTAGAGCAAATAGATGAGACCATATATCAACATGGCAGATTAAATAGTGATTCGTCATTAAATGTGTTTACTAAACTTCTTTATGAATACGTAGATACAATGGATGTGAGTGATTGTTATGTTTGCATGAAATTACCTTCGTCTGTCTCGGAGGGGGTGACCTATCACCATCTTCCTTTAACATATGGTGTGTCATGTAGTGTTGTGTCCAGTCTGTTCTATAAAACAGGCAAATTGCAGTATTATTATTCCAACATGGATTTAGTATTCCCAGAGATTCCTATAAAAAGAAACCTAAACCCAGTGCTTAGTGCTAAAGATGCAGAATTAATGGGCGAGTTCTTCCTAACAACAAACCCAATAGACATAACATATGCTCATAAGAACAATTTAACATGTATATTGAGAGATGAAGAAAAAGATTTTCTAAACTTAGTAGAGGAAAGAAGACAGGATTTTCAAAAGAAGGCTGTTGAACAGAAGTCACATGTACCTCCATGGACAAGTAAGGAGGGAAACTATATAAAAGGCGAGACTCATGCTGCAATGTCTCTAGACTTGTCAAAGTTGGGAAAATTCTGTCTACATAGACTAAAAACTGACTATCACAACATTTTCATTGGTTCTAGTTTTTAAGTTTTTTTTAAGTTTAAGTTTATTTGATTTAGTTCTTATCTGAGAACAACAAATATTTAACGATTAAAATTACATTTTGGTAATAAAATTATCGTTCTAATACAAATTTAAAAATGATTAAAAAAATTGTACATATTAATACACACAAATTCGTTAGGTGGTGCCTTGCAGAGAGAAATCAAATTCTGAACACAGTTAATTTTGCACTTTGTTCTGATTGGTTTTAAAAATCTCTTTCTAGCTTCTACGACAATCTCGTTTGGGCAAACAAATAATACGTGTTCTAGATCTTGCACCCCGCCTTTACATAAATCACAGAGATTAGACCCTTTTTCTTTTGGATACCACTTAAAAGTAAATGATTTCAGAGGCAGTATCCCAAGACGGAGTAATATAATACTTCGCCTGACTCCGTGATTTAAGTTAAAAAGATATACTGTTGCGTTTTCTTAAATACAATAGTTTCCGCATATTGTTTGTACATTTATAGTTCGGAGCAATGTTGGATATAATTGGTTCTAGTGAATGTGAACACACCTTCCTAATGATGGGGGGATGGGGACTAAAAGGGGGAACTGATCCCGTCTTTCCAGGAATATATTACGTGTGTGGTAAGAATGCCTATGATAGGTTGCCAACACAATGGTATGGTAGTTGTTATCTTGGGATAGTATTTCCAAAAGTGTACCACATTACTAAGAACAATGAAATGAATGTAATAAGTCAAGGACTAAAACGGAGAAAAAGAACAAGTTTTTCATAAATAATAGGTGATATATTTGGTGCACTGATACCGTCAGTTGGAGTCATACTGAATTCACATAAGATACGCAAATTGTCAACAGTAGTTGATCGTCTATCGACAGATACAGCTGGGGAATTCTTAATGATTAATACCGAAATGGTTGCAATTAGATCTATGGTTTTGCAAAATCGACTTGCACTTGATATATTATTGGCAAAAGAGGGTGGAGTCTGTGGCATGTTGAAAGTCCAACATTGCTGTACATATATCCCAGACAAAAGTAAAGGTATTGAGGGATATATTAAGAATATTACAAAGATTCATGACGATTTGACCCAACTGGAGGTTGACGGTGTTTGGGAAAGACTTAGTAAAAGTATTTCCACTATAGGTAGTTGGTTTTCCACTTTAGGGAGTAGTCTATTAGGGAAGATCCTAATACCAGTAATTTCTATAACAATAGTAGTTCTGATAATGATAATAACATATAGATGTTGCAAGAATAAAACAAAAGCAAGAATGGTAGCCGAAATAAAGAATAAAAGAATGGGAAAAAAGAGAAACAGGGAAGAAATCGAATTAGAGGAGATGAAAGGAAGTTTATATGATAAAATGAAAGGAGTAGGCATGAAAAGGAAAATTGAAGAGTTAGAAGAAAAAAAGGAAGATACTAAAAAATTAAATGAATAAAGTTGCCACTTGGTAATGATGGGTATTTTTATGATGGCTCAAAAATGCCATCAGAGGGGGGATTGATGGAGCAAGGATTCGAGAAAAATGAAACTTGCTCGAATGAATCCTCCATTAACTTTCACTAAATCATTAAATTAGTAGATGAAATTAAACTAATATACACCAGACACAGATACACGGGGAGAAAAAGCTTACGCATGCTTGAATTAATGAGAAATAAAATGCCACACGATTAAAACCCGCTTTAACTTGCAAAAACGCTTTGCGCATGTGCAAACCCGAATTACGCAGAAATAACGTGACTAACTCGCTTTGAGAGGGAAAACCTCACGCATGCGCAAGAAAGACCAAAACGCGGTCTTGAGGTACCGCATGCCCGGCATATGCTTGCTTGAATTAAAAGAAAGCTGCTGTTATTAACGCTTTTGCCCAAGAGTAATAATAATTACATGGGATAGAGTAGAAGTGGGTGGTGAACAGTGAGAATTACATGTTTAAGAAAATAACATCTGTTTATGATTCTTTTATTAATAGTGTGCATTTGGGCCTATTAATCCATGACTGAAAAAGAAAATGGCGGAAGCTACGCATGCTCAATGTGTCCTTGAAAGGACCTGGTGACCGATAGAGAGCTGAATGACTGCCAAGATCCAAGGACAGAAGGGATGGGAAAAGAAGAAGATGTATCGCTCATCTATGAAGCCTGTATCAAATAGATTACGGCATTTGCAACAAAATATGTATGTGAAAACAAAATATATGAATGAGTCGAAGGGGCAGGGTTAGCAAACAATAGGTTTTACTAATAAAAATGAATACGTCAGCCTGGTGTGATGAAGACTCCCCTAACCACGTCCAATCATATTCCGTATTTTAGTAAAATTTGCAACTCTTGAGGGTGGGACATGAAAAATAAAGACTATAACTAGAGTGACTTGAGTTAAGTAAGAAAGAGATGATTCGATGGAGCTGTGAGAGAACTACTGCTACTGGGAGCTGAGCACGAGAGAACAGAGCGAGAGGGAGAGGGAGAGGGAGAGGGAGAGGGAGAGGGAGAAGGGAGAGGGAGAGGGAGAGGGAGAGGGAGAGAGAGAGGGAGAGAGAGAGGGAGAGAGAGAGAGAGAGAGAGATAGAGAGAGAGAGAGAGAGAGAGAGAGAGAGAGAGAGAGAAAGAGAAAAAGAGAAAAAGAGAAAAAGAGAAAGAGAAAGAGAAGATCCAGACTACTGCCTGATTAGATTTGAAGATTGCGGAAGAATATCGAGGAGGGAGAGAGTGTACGAGAGGGAATCGCCCTGGTGCATCGGGTTTGTAGAGAAGTCTAGTAAGTATGAGACCTGTCCTGATCCTATCCTGTAATCTTTGTCTCCTGATCCTAAGTCAGGGGACCCCCACCAGACCTTTGGCCAGAGGGGTGGTTTTCCAGTCATTTTTATTAGGTAAATGTCATTCTGTCCAAATTTTGCATATTTCTTTGCAAATGTATTATAAATGTGCCTTTTGTCTCTACATCTATCCACTCTTATGCGTTTGATTTTGTTGAATGAGCTTGTGTAATTGAATGTATTATGCTATATGATTGTTCTCTCTCCCACTTAAAGAAAGATGGAGTTTGCACTGTGTACCTATAATTGATGAGCGTTCAACTTATTGACTGAAATTTTAGATAAACTTATTATTATTCAGAGTCTGTGGTTATTTCACTAAGAATTTTAGTTAAGAAGTTGTTAATATCACCATCAACTAACTCAACTAATGGTCCATCGACCAGAGGAAGAGTGTTGATTTGTGAAGATTAGTTAGACATTGAAATAATAGTGTAATTGATTTGTGGTTACAGGGAAATAACTAATCAGAACTTAAGTGAATTATAAAACTTGACCTTTCCAGGGGAATTGGCCAGGGAATGCAAAATGATCATATTTGGATAAATGTATATGGGCCCATTGAAAAATTCAGTTTTTGTGTAAAATATCCAACCCTGGCCTCTTCGCGCTGGATCATACTGACTAATATTACCATTGAGCTTCAGGTTACGTGACTTGTTGCTCTTCAAAACCGGATGGTTTTAGACGCCATCCTTGCTGATAGGGGTGGAGCTTGCCACGTCATCGGCAGTAGCTGTTGTGTTTACATTCCTGACAACGCCCCTAATGTATTATCTGGCATACAGAAATTACACAGGCTTGCTTCAGATATCCATCAGGATAATGGTTCATGGTCCCTCACAGGGTGGTTCTGGGGTCTGCTGACATCATGGGGTTGGAAGATACTACTTGCCCTCATAGCTATCGCAGGTGTCATCTTCACATGTTGCCTATGTATTAATTGCCTTCCAGCATGTTGCACCTATTGCATGAGCAAGCTCACCCCTACCCCTAAATTGCCAGGACGTGATACTAAGGTCACTACTATGATGATGCATGATATTCAGGATATCATGCTTATCGATGAAGGTATTTTTGAGTACTAAGTAGATGTTGATTCTCATGTGCTGTTTTTTTCTTCCTTGTAACGTGAAGTGAGCGTGCATTTTCTTCCTTCCCACTTAGAATTGTAAAGACCCTACCGGATGGCCTCAATAAAGCATTTAGCCAACCATGCTAAAAGGAGGGTCTGTTAGGTTTGGAAATCCCATTCCTGCTATGCACTCATATTATGCTACATTAGGTTAGCAATGTGTGGCTAAATAGATGTCATTTGTATTCACGTTATGCAACCCACTGAGTTAACCCTGCAGCGTGCAAGCTTTAGTTAGCAAGTGGGACTCCATTTTGAATTTCGTAATCCCTATTAGGCTGTGTCTGAACTAGGCCTCATTATTCGTACTGCTTGCCTCAGCAGAATACTGTATTTAGTTATTATTTTTCTTTCCTGTTCAAGGCTGCTTCCCGACTTACTAATGAATAGGCCATTCTACCCTCGCATGCCTATCCGAGTGTGTAGTCCTGCTCCCACGTTAGGAGACGCTGAGACTCAGCGCGGTAACCTTGAGTTGCCGATAGCATGTACCCATCTGGCAGGGGTAGCCCATCCTTCTGTGCCTTCTTTGTTCATGTTTGGCTTAGGCCGTTAACTTTCCACGGTGGGCGTGGTTGGGGGGTTCTTGGAGGAATGATCATGCATTGCAGGCCATTGGGGAGACAGTCCCTCGGCAGACATCTTAGGGTGCAGGTCAGATTGGACTCCTCTGCAGAGTATTACTAATAAATACTTGTTTGTATTCTCTACTGTCTTACTGGCTCTTCATTTCTTGGGAAGGCATAGCAGGTGGTTGTAAGTAACCCGAGTGGCCCCTAAGGGCCACTTCCTTCAGCAGAGCAGGGACACGACCCACTGATACACCAGTAAGGTCAGCGCGCGAGGAAATACAAAATAAAATTGCATAAACACACAGGGAAAATGAATGTAAAAACACAATGTGTCGTGAAGAAACAAACCAGCGTTCCGACAGCACGCCCGTCGGAGAGGAAAAAAAACAGGCATGGTGGTGGGTGGGAGGGGTTTATATAGTAAAACTTTTAAAAATACTAGTGTTCTAGATGGCCTGTCGGGAGGTGGGATCGCCTCACTTATATAGGGACTGGGACGAGGAAGACATATGAGGGGGTAATGCAATTGGAACATTTTGTGAATTCTTTAAATTCTGAAATTGGCACTCATGCACATTAGTAAACCTGGAGGTGCAGACTTCTGAATCGGACCCAATATAATTCAACACCAGATTGGCGGAGACTGAGTACTGTGGTCTGCACATGAAGTAGTTTGTTCACTTTCCCTAAGCTCATGAACAGTTTGGCTCTTGCCATGGCAGATACAGTCATGGAACCTACTGGAACAACATTAAGCTCCCACTGCTTTAGAAAGCGAATAACTCTCCCTGAGTATTTCTCTGATTCTTCTACCAATATGTGGTACTCCCTTGCCCTAGAGCTCCGACTGATACAAACCATTATTGCGTTAAAGTTAAAACCTCTGCCATTTGAAAGAAGCACTTTTCGGATACCATTGCCCTCTCAATTTGGGTCATTGTGTTGGATCTGGCTGTTGAATCTATCCTGCCTGTTCATGATCACTTGTGAAACCTGAATAGCTCACGTTCAACTCCTAAATACTACATCCAGTTTAGGTACAAATGTATGACACCCACGTATGGCCATGCCTTTAAGTCATTTCATAGTCTATTGCATTGTTTGTTCAATATTTGATATTGGTTAAGACACTCCTCATTAATCTTATATTCTGACACAGTGTGTACTAGGCAGCTGCTTTGTATTTTGTTTTATATGATACCAGTGCTGACTTTTGAGAGATTTATTTTCTTGCCTAATCATTATCTCTTGTGTAACCTAAAATGTTAACTACTCAGCTTTTATAGTAAGTGGTTATGTCACTGGAGAACTCCCGACTGTCTTTACAGCTGTGTCTCCTCCATTGGTAAAAGAAAGTACATTGAAAACAAGCACAGGCAATGCCAATAGGTCTGGCTTCATACGAATGTTGTATGGTAATGTGAAGCATCACAATTAAATAGCATGGAAATGGATATGAATTTGTGTGGAAGCAAAGAACTGTAGAATAATATTGGTGTAGGTTAAAAGATTAGGTGACATTTGCACTGTCAAGCTAGGCCTTAACATCCATCTAGGCTAATGACTGCCATTTTTCCATCTGTGCTGCTGACAGAGAAAAACACAATAAATTATCTAGTTGTCTAAGACATATTAATAGCATTACAATGCTTTGTGTGTGCCCCTGATAGTTCAAGCTAAGGCAGCTGGATAAAAAAACAAAAAGATCACAGAAGTGAGGAGGCCAATCACTTTTTTGTGGAAGCACACAACTTCTGCCCAATCAAAACTTATACTCCTGGCACCCAACGTGTGTTTGTAGTCAAAGCCCCTCTTTAGTGATGCTCACATAATTGTCTGGAGACAGCTGTGCTGTCAAGTGAGACCGTGAAACGATGTATCATAATACATATGAAGGTGGTCTGTGGAAGCCAATCACAGCTCCATTTCCAGATCACAACCTGCTGTCATTTAATCCAGTCCACGTTGCCACTCTTCCCAGACAGAAGGTAGAGTTCCTGAAAGGGAGACTTAAAAAAACATATGTAGTTAATCTACGTAAAAAGCAATATTAAAAAAGACATGTTAAGAATATAGCGGGCAGCAGGTAGTGCATTTTGAAGCACACTGTTGCCAACATATTACAAAAGCATGGTGTGGTAGCAAAATGTAATTTGCAGATAACACATTTTCCATCGAAATAGTCATTACATTTGCACAGACATACAGTTTTACTGCTAAAACTATACAGCGCACAAACAAATGCATACAAGAAAAAGTTCTTAATTTGTGCTTTCTTTGCTGATATATTTTGAAATATTTGTACAATTGTTTTAGGTATTTAAATTCTGTTGTGTGTTCGAACAAATGACACCCTAGTGTTTTCTTTCACACCAGCAAGATTGTCACACAGTTTCCTTTACAAAATCCTCTCACTTTGCAATCAGAGAATGAAAAGTAAACACCAGTCTCCATGTTAAAAGATTAAGCAGCAATTTGTCATAAGACATAGCCTGACATTTGACCTCTGCCTTTGAACAGACAGCAAACGTAACAAGATAATAGATCAAAATTTAAATGCATCTTTATTGCTTTAGAAATTGAGCATGATTATTTTTTGGGGTACTACAGTAATCCCACCCTGCACCCTTGCTTTCAGCGCCTTTGCTCCAGCACATTTTTTAAAGACATGGCGATAAATAAAGTACAGCATGGAGGATTCATGAAGGAAACAGAGAGCTGGAGTAATCATTTGAAATTTTTTTTTTATTGATTATGTCTATTCAACATATTGCATATTACAAGATACATTCAACTCATCTATGCCTTGGGGGCGACAGGTTCAGTAGCAAAGCAAATCATGAACGCTAGCAGGTTCCCTTCTACACCATGTTGGGGGTAATGTAATGACATAGCTACCGTTTTTCAGTTACCTGACCACAGTGTAGGGTTTTTAACATAATATATGTACAGTCTATATACTCTAGACACTTTGCGTCATTCAAGGTGGGCACTCACCTGATGAAAATTGCATTTTTTTGGTGAGCAACTGCCACAGTTCTATATCCACCAGCTTCTCATCTCGCCGTGTCATTTTCATATGGATATCTTCCACCACACACAATTGCCCAATATCGTGGGGGTCTGAGGGTTCGGCCATGCTAACATCAGTGTCAAGTGACTAAATTTCCGCTTTATTTCATTTTTAAACTTACTGGCGCCCATCCCCAGAAAACAAGTTTGCAGACTATTTAGTAGTCTCAATTGAAACCCTTCAGGGTAGCAATCTGCCACTAGCATTCAGTATTAAAGGACAGTCCCATGTCAAGTGGAAATATGTAACCCCTTATTACTGACATATGGTGCACTGTTGGAGTTTGTGGGGTCTATCTTGTGCAGCATCACAGGGGTGATGTACGTCCTGTGAATGAAAGTGAACTGGATTAACTGAAACCTAGCATTGATAATAGCCATCTGAATTAAAGCTAGTAATTGTAATTGCAATTGCATTTATTTAGGGCATACTACCCCTGACGAGGCGTTGAAGCGCTTTTTCGGTGAGTAGCACGCTACTCCGGAACCCATAAAGGATTATTGGTGAATTAGTATAGTGAAAATATGAAACTAATTTGAGTGGTGGATATGTTAGCCAGTTATTTGGATTGATAAGGATAGTGGAAGGATAGAAGAGGGAAAAAGGTTTGCATTTATATAGCGCTTGCTACCCTTGATGGGGTGTTGAAGCGCTTTTTCGGCGAGTAGCACGCTACTTCGGAACCCAGTGTGTCATCCCATTGTTTATCAATAAAAGCGTTACCACAATCTGCTTCCCATTTCTTTCTACTTTTCAGTAGAGGATTCTGAATATCTGTGCATAGTGCCAAATAAACTTGCATTACGATCCACCTGCCACATTCCATCTGGAGTAGCAGATTCAACATATGTGACCTACCACAAGTGTCCCAAACTGCTCCTCACGTCTTTAATGTAGTGTTACATAGCAAATGTGCAAATGTTGTAAAGCATAAGAATGCAAAAACTGTCCCAGACCCAAGTGGAACTTCTCAGTGGCATACTGTAAGGTGATTGGCGGGCCACCCTCGTAGATGTCCCCCCCCCCCTTCCCAACAACCACCCTCCTTCCAACTGGGCATGCCCAGGATCTCATCCATTTGCCGGAATGCTGGGATATCCAATAAGAAAATGCTCTGGGCATTGGGAAGTGGCTTGTCCCATCTAGAGCGGTACAACTGCCAAGAGTGTAGTGTGATTCACATTATACATGGGTCATATATCTTAGTGTGACAACTGTCATAGAGGTGTCATGTAAGCGCCTCCCTTACTGGGGCCTGCTCTAGCAGAAGTCCATCTATACTACTGGGCAAATCATACCAGCCCTCAGCAAGTAGAGCTGTGCAGCTTGGTAGTACATCTCCAGGTCCCATACTTTGAGACCACCCAAATCGTAAGAGCATTTTAATGTGTCCATGCTGACTTTGCTTCTCTTCTTACCACACAATATGGTAGTCAGTATTTACCTAAATTTTGTAAGCACTGTGCATAGTATAGGGAACATACTACAATGAAAAAGGTACAAATAGCAAGGGAGAGCACCAGCATCTTTAGTATAGCTATCCTGCCAGCTATCGGCAATAGCAAAGCTAATCAGTAATCCACATTCTTCTCTATATCAGCTAACACATGTAATGAGCTTAACTCCAACCGTTTGTTTTCCTCACACATTATCGTTATACCCAGATATTTCAAGAAGTTCACATTCTATGGTGTATCTGTTTGCATTAATTCAGATTGCGGAACTTGTTGCAAGCGTCCCAATGGGCTTACTGTGGTCATTTGTTTGTTCAACCTTAATCCTACCTGCATGCCAAAGAATTCCTGCTCCTTCATTAATCCCCAGAGACATTCTAGGGCCTGTCAAGTAGACCAATAGGCTGTCTGCATATAGGGACACTACTTGTCCATATCTTCATTGCCCAGGGGCCTAATACCTGTCTCAGTCTACACGCAAATGGTTCTATTAACAGGGTGAACAGCAAGAGTGACAGGGGGCACCCCTGCCTGGTGCCTCTCTCTAGGTCTCAATCTTCTGATACATAATGATTGGTTGTTACCCTGGCTAATGGCTTTGTGTATAAAAGTTAAATATTTTTTAGAAACTGTTGGCCAAAGTTCATGGTTTTTAATACTGCAAATAAATATTTCCCACCTACCATACCAAAAGCAATCTTGGTATCTAATGACACCAAAGCTAGGTCCTCCATGCTGTTCTCCACCTCACCCATTACACTGGCCAGTCATTCAATGTTAAGTGCAGTGCACCTGCCTGGTATAAAAATAAATTTGCTCGTTTGCACCATGTTCTTAATAACACCCTTCAAACGCTTTGGTAATATTTTGTTCAGTATTTTATAGTCAGGGGTTAACATTGACAGCAGTTCTTTGTCTGCTGTTTTCCTCAGAACATTAGCTCTTTGGTCATATTCCTGTTGCTGTGCTGTGACCCCGAGCTGAGTCAGGTCTGCAGACTTACAAGCCTTTTTTCTCGGCTTGCAATGTCGCTATCTAGTGTTTTCCTTTTTTTTTGGCCACGCTGTCTATTATAGCCCCTCTTATGAGCACCTTAATTGCTGTCCATTCTATACTTCATTTACCAGTGGAATGTTCATTCTATCTGAAATATTTTTCTAGCTCCTCTCATAGTGTTTGTATATGTATTCTGTTTGTAAAAGGGCTGTCGATAGCTGCCAGGAGGGTATGAGGGCCCTGTACTGCGGGTAAAGATATTTGAACTTAAACGGAGAGTGATAGGAGAGGACTCTAGAGGTATATGTTATATCCTGAATTTTGTAAATTGTAGTCAAATCTAGAGTATGTGTTTAATGATCTAGCATAGTGTGAGAACACTTGATAATGAGCATATTGACCCATCCAGACATCGATCAGATCTAAGGTTGTCACCAGTCAGTGTAGTGAGCTTCTCGTCTTTTGCTTGTATGTCGTCTATTGTGTCATTCTGTCCATATTACTGTCCAGGATACAATTAAGTTCTCCCATCCATATCATTGGTGTCCCTAAGTATCATTTTACTCTTTAACCTAACGTTGGAAAGAATTCTGCATTGTCTAAGTTCGTAGCGTACATGCCTATCAATGTAAAGTCATGTACATTTAATTTACCTCCCACCATGATGAATTGCCCCTCTAATCACATGCAGTTGAGATTACCATATATGGGGAGCAAGGGGCTCACCCAAGAACCCTCAGAGAGCGGTGCAGAAGCCTCGAGGTGCCCGACTTCGAACCAATAACCAAGCGGAGATAGAGACTTGAATAGGAGCTGCAGCTGAAACCCCAGTGAAGGCTTCAGTCCGTGTGGCCCGAAAAAGGAAGATTGGGCTGAGCGGAGACGAGGGCAGAGACAACACTGAACAGCGGCGTACGAGTGAGTGACAGCAAGAAGCTGTGACAAAAATTCCCAGCGCAGCATGACACTGAGCCTGCCTGCTTCATACATATCACAGCGTAGAGAGGAAAAAAGAAGAGTGGGCGTCAATCATCCAAACCGAAGGGAGGTGAGTGCGGCAACAGCGTCGCTGTGGGGCTGAATTAGACAAGCGAGCGGAACTACATGGGAGGCCGCGATGGGGCCTGCAATAACTCGCAATACATGACAGAGCCAGACAACGCGTACGGAAAGTATCTTACAGCTGTGCCCTCATAGAGTCTACACAGGAGACCTTAGGGAAGTGGCCAAACATCGGCTAATGCCAAAGAAGCCTATCCAATTAGCGCAGCCACCGCTATATCCACCCAGCCATAGGTGCGACCACTTAAAGGCATAGGAGCCGCACCCAAAGTGCTAACACCACCAAACGCTCCACCTGAAGATAGTGAAACAACACAGTACTGTTGGAGCAAGCAGAGACCTAAGGTAAAGTGAACCTAACAATGTGGAGTGAGCGCTGCGAGCCAGGCATACCGATCCTCTTCTAAGTGGCGACCGGAATCAACGTTTGGCACATAAAAAGGCGGCTACTGGTAGTACATATAGGGTAAAGGGGAGGAAAACCAAAAGGCTGCATGGAGCTTCACTCACCCACAGGCAGGCAGTGGCGAGTCCCCCCCCCCCACATCCCCACGGAAATTCTTGCTTACACAATGAATAGTCGCACACAGCTAACAATGACTGGAGAGAAAGAGACACGCAATATCCATCAAACCAAACTCGACAAATTTGCATGGACCAAAAGCCAAGAGGAACCCAAGGACCAAGAGGCATCTCAGGCAGACTCCCACACGCAGCCCATGAAGGGCGAATTAACCCTCCAAGACATTAAGTTGGCTCTCAATAAAGTGCATACCTTACTCGAAACCTGCATAGACTCAGTTTCCACTGAAATTTCGCTTGTCAGAGCAGACCTCAGAAACATGAACGCCAGAGTCACGGAAGTGGAGAAAACAACCTCCACCATCAATGCAGAAACAGATACCCTTAAACACCAAGTCCAAAGACTCCTAGATTCCAGCAAAACACTCAAAGACAAATTAGATGATTATGAGGGATGGTCGAGGCGCAATAACGTAAGAATCATTGGTGTCCCGGAAAAGGCAGAAGGCCCAGCAGCAGACCTATTTGTTGAAGAACTAGTATTGAAGCACCTCCAGCCCTGAGGGCTATCAAATTATTTCTCTGTGGAGCGAGCGCACTGTATACCTGGAGGTAGACCCAGACCGGGGGCCCCTCCAAGGCCTCTTCTTGCTAGAATTTTTAACTTTCGTGATCATGATGTCATACTGCAGGCGGCCCGCACTGTGCCCCCACTGAGATACGAACAAAACACTATCACCGTCTTCCCAGATTTCAGTGTCAAAGTACAAAAACAAAGACGCAGCTTCAACGAAGTGAAAAAAGCCTTGCGGGACAGAGAACTGAAATACTCAATGCTTTTCCCTGCAAAGTTACGAGTGGAAGCAGAGGGGAAAGTGAGGTTCTTCTCAACGCCAGAGGAGGAATGGGAATGGCTCGATGGATGGCAACGGGTTCCAGGCTCCAACAAAGGGGCGCAAGGCAACAACCAGCCTCAGAAGAAACAGAAATACCCAGATCCGATAGAGAACAATCCAGATACAAACAGCAACAACCAAACCAACGACGCACCAGATACACAAACCAGTTCTTGATTGGTCTTATGCAACATAAAAAGGATGCGACAACGCAGGAGGGACACTTGAATTTCATTGAGAGGCGATAATTTTGGCTCCCTCTCTGATATCAGGAACAAACTGAACCAAGGCCAGTGGCCAAGCATTGCACTATGCAGAGACTACATAAGTGCCGATTATAGATGGAACTCACAACGCCATATGGTACCAAATAAAGTATATTCTCCTGTTGGGGGAGGGGAAATGAGGGGGGCAGACGAGATGCCATCTCCTCAGATGTTATGGGAAGGGAACGACAGGCACTCTGCATTGTTGGGGAATCGGGTTGTTCTAAGTCCGTCGTGCAGGGAGGCGGGGGGGACGTGCTGTTGAGGGAACCAATAGTTATTTTAGTTATTATTGTATCAAGACATCAGTTGCAGCGAGACAAGACAAGCAATATTCCACAGGCCGTCATTCTATTGTTGTCTGCAGGACTACCCTAAGATACAGGCCCGGTACGGGGTTGCGGACGGAGGAACTCCCCCTAGAAACTCAAAATGTACAATTCAACACATAGCCTGAAACTGAGGTTCCTCTCATGGAATGGTAATGGCCTGGGAGTTAAATTGAAGAGAGGGCTTGTTTTGCAATACATCATACAACACTTACCTGATGTGGTCCTGCTACAGGAAACACACCTTGTGGGTAACTCCTGCAAAGCCCTCGATAGATGGGGTTATAAGCTGGTATCACACTCCGGCTTCACTACTCTATCAAGAGGAGTAGCCATCCTATTAAGGAAACAATTTCCCCTTATCATAGAACAAACCTGGAAGGAAGATCAAGGTAGGTTTGTGGCAATATCGGGAATCTGGGAGGGGAAAGCCGTTAATATCGTCTCAGTTTATATGCCACCAGCATTATACAGTATAGCCTTGCCCGCATTGAGCACATTTCTTTTCAACATGCCAGAAGGAGAATTAATAATCGGAGGGGACTTTAACATGACGCCATGCGATCAGATTGATCGTCACCCTTCTAGAAAGTCACTCCGGAACTCTTCGCAACTCACTGACTTGTTGGGAGCCCACAATCCGCAAACACAACAGTACACATTCTACTCGGGAGCCCACTACAGTCTCTCCCGCATAGACTTTATCCTCACTCACGCAGACGTGGTCTTTTGTTTCGATGAAATACATTACTTAGCAAGGGGAATATCCTATCACTCAATCAATCAATCAATCAATCATGTCACTTATAAAGCGCACTACATACCCGCGAGGGTCTCAAGGCGCTGGGGGAAGAGGGGGGTGGTGCTGCTACTGAATGGTGCCCTAAATGGGCCAGCTATACGGCAGAGACGCAAAACGAACGTCAATCTATATCCATACACCCAGGCTACCTTAAATTCCCTCAAATACGTACAGGACTAACCACATCTACGGACAACTACTTTAAGGAGAATGAGAACTCAGTAGCATCTCCACTGATCTTATGGGAGGCCTTCAAAACAGTAATCAGAGGACAGGACCTCTCCCTAATAGTAGGCTACATAAAAGACAAAAGGAAAGTGATAGAGGAACTCAAAAAAAAAATACTAGACCCTGAAACCAACAGCCAAACGACTCCACCGATACTGTCCCACATAGGCTCAATATTAAAAAGCAAGACTACATGGAACAAATATGGGAAGCGGCTACAGTAAAACAATCAGCGACATGCCATAAAATATATGAAATAGGAGACAAGGCAGGCAAACTGGTAGCTTGGATAGACAGGCATGAGCGCGCAGATAGATTGGTCACTATGCTCCACTCGGACCTGGGAGACCCATTCAGAGACCCGCAGTGCACTGCAGATACATTCGTGAAATATGATACCCAGGTCTACACCTCTATGGCTGCGACCACAGCTGCAGACTCCGCAGAATTTTTAAAAGATATTCGCCTCCCAACACTCACCCCCGAAGAATCGACACACCTAGAAAGTGACCTCACAGTTGAGGAAATAGTCTCAGCTATCGGTAGTATACAATCGGGGAAAGCAATGGGCCCCAATGGTATCCCAATTGAACTATATAAAACAACGGCCTCACGGCTAGCACCATATCTCCTGAAAATGTACCTTGCGAGTGTTGCGGTAGGGGAGCTCCCAGAAGACCAGTATCTAGCAACCATAGTTACTATCCTTAAACCAGGGTAAACCGGCAGAAGATTGCAACTCGCACCGCCCCATTTCCTTGCTCAATGCAGAAACCAAAATACTTGCTAAAGTCTTAGCAGGCAGACTATTATGTCACATCAACAAATTGGTACATCCTGACCAATCCGGCTTCATGCCCGGAAAAAACACTGCGCTCAATTTGCGTCGATTGCAAGGAGTGATGGGGAGAAAAGACACCATTCGAGAAAAAGCAATAGTCCTCTCCCTGGATGCATGTATGGCCTTTGATACCATCGAATGGCCCTACCTATTTGCGGTCCTGGAACGTATGGGGTTCGGCCCGAAGTTCCAGGCCTGGGTCCGCCTCTTATATACGAAACCCCTTGCACAAGTAGTGGTAAATGGGTGACGCTCGTCCGCCTTTCCCCTTGGAAGGGGGACATGACAGGGCTGCCCCCTATTGCTGCTCTTATTTGCCCTAGTCCTTGAACCACTCGCGCTGTGGGTTAGGGGAGACCCTCTAATCCGGGGACTCCGATGGACTGAAGAGTGGGAGGACCACATATCCTTATATGCAGATGACATATTATTACACACTGCAACTCCACGTCGCTCCCTCGCTAGAATAATGAACATATAATTTTAAATATTGCCACACATAGAGGCGTATTATTGGGCATCACAATTAATTGTCATAAACCACTCGCTATATAGTCCCCACGATGAACCAGCCTACCAAATGGACAGATTTCTTTTAGGGGAGGGGGGTTTGTTATGTGTTTTATATGCGACACCGGGTAGGAACATATACACAGGGCCCACGGCGCAAACGGTCCAACTTTGGAATCAAGTACATAAGAGGTTGGGTTGGCACAACAGAATAACACAGGCTACTCCACTTTGGGAAACGGAGAAACTAGGCCAACTTGCTAGATGCCCTGGATTTAACAAATGGGATCTCATAGGTATCTCCAAAGTTGGCGCCCTGTGGTCCAAGGGAGGGGTCGTCCCATTTGCAGACCTACAACATGAGTATAACTTTGCTGCGACTGAAACCTTTCGATATCTACAGATTAGACATGCCCTAATGGCAGCTACACCATCAGGGAGTACACTACATGAAGCCTCCCCACTTGAGGATAGATTACTCACAGACTATATGATTCGCTGAGCAATCTCCATGACCTATCAAAAATTAATAAATAACTCGACAGATCCAATGCAACACCTACATGAACGATGGCAGAGAGACATTGGGGAACTGGAGGATACGGACTGGCAGGAAGCTCTAGGATTCCCTCGGGAAGTGGCCATACTCTCAAGACTGGGACTAATACAACTCAAAGTGCTCCACAGAGCCTACCTCATCAGAGACACACTTGTCAAAATGGGAAGAATCGATTCCCCAATATGTATGCGCCAATGCAGACACACACGCATGTTTTACCACATCTTATGGGAATGCCCCAAGTTTACGACCTACTAGGAAACAATCATGAACACAATAACACAAGTTAGTGGTGCCCAACTGCGACCGAGTCAAAATAATGCCTCCTTAACATATGGAAGGCGACCAATCTAAGTTGGAAAGGCCAAATCTGGGTAACTCAGGGTATAGTAATCGCTAAACGAAACATAGACAACTTTGGGGGGCACAGACCTCCACAACCCTGATGGAATGGAATAAAGACATGGACTGGCCCATGGTAGCTGAAAAAGCTGTATATGGAAGTAGGGGTTGCCTGCAGAAATGGGAACAGGTTTGGGGGGGATGGAACGTCCATAGGGGTTAGAATCTGCACCTCCCATTCCGGTAATCCTATAATGACAGCCACAGAGAGGACCCATCCAGAAAGCCCTACTACTCGACCACGGGGTTGGACATCAGACAATGTGGAATAAATTGTATAATACCCAATTTAAAGAATTGACTGTATGGTTTATACTTTGCATGAAAAATGTCTAAATGAATGTTTGTCTAACTGCACAATAAAAAAGATTTTT
The DNA here is from genome assembly GCA_963921515.1 of Calotriton arnoldi. NCBI lineage: Eukaryota > Metazoa > Chordata > Amphibia > Caudata > Salamandridae > Calotriton > Calotriton arnoldi. The sequence continues at coordinate 103,755 of CAWUFW010003713.1, read as the reverse complement.
TTATTTTAAAAAGTCACTCCGCCATGTAAATAATATGAACTATAACTTACAGCAACATTGGCACCCAAGCCCCTGTTACTAGGCCCATGCATGCAGAGACAAATTATCTCTCAACCACCAGGATAGTGCCATCTGTGTCGATAGTGGTGATATTTAGTAGCAAAACAAACTGAATAAACTGAACTTTTCAAAACATATATCTCACGATACCAATCTGATGTGCAGGATGATCCTGCACTCAGCCTGGGCCTTGCTATGGAGCACTTGCTAGGTTGGATCCCTGTGCGAGGTGCGTGGGGAAGGCTGTGGGTTATTGCTGTCAGATATATGAGTCGTCTTGAGTGTCCCCGCCTTCGGCCAAGTTATGTAGCGCTGTATTGCTTGTTTCGCGTGTCGTTCTATGGTGCAACAATCATGTCTCTTGTTTTGCCATCCAGTATGTCCAACCAGTCCCAGGCCAGAGTATGCTGTGTGAAGTAATGTGATATGTTGCCTCGAAGCACTTTTAAATTAACCAGGAAGTACATCATGCATCTTAAGTTGTTGATTGGGGCATCTTCAAAGAAGCGTCTCATTTACTGCACTTGCAAAGTGTAATCCGGAAATAACATTACATCCACACTCTCCATTCTGATCACTTTCCATTTATGCACTTCACAGGGGTGCCCCCGGAGGCGAAGGTTAGACTTGCATTCTATGAGCTCTCACACTGGAGAAGTAGTTCAGCAGTCCCTTTGGTTTTAGTTCCATGGTAATCCATTCCTCAAGGCACTCCTTCTCACTCCTTTATGGTAGTCATACCCATATGAGATAACGTTATTGCAGTTGGGCCTTTGGATGTAGGTTTTTGCTCGAAAACTAGGTATAATTTTCAGGCCCAGCAATCTGCATTTTGCTGGTTTTTACCTTCCTGGCGTGTCCCAGTTGTAAAGTTGTATTAACACATTACTCTGTTAAACTGTAGAAATGTATGATAACCTACTTAGTGCAAGTTTCCTTTGTGTCTGTCGCTCTTTGTGAACCCCAGCATCCTCTAAAGTGTAGAAACATACAGCATGCCTGTAGTGACCCAACATATAGCAGGCAGAAGCATTTCATATTATTATGGTATAGAAAGACTCAGCACTGTCCATGTCTGGGGGACAGTCACTCAACTATCTATGTTCTCACTTGTCTAGTCAACTGTTAACTCATTCTCACATTCACTCATCTACACACACACACACACACACACACACACACACACAGACAAACCAATCAATAAAGGAGCATATTTACCTATAACATAGCTAGACATATTGCCTTTGTCAGTGCTTCTGGATTCATAAAGTTGGTTGTGCGCTTGCAAGCATTTGTCTGTAAAGTCACTAAAATTCAATTAATGGTTGACCATTTTAAATTACAGTTACAACAGTCTTACCGGATAAGCCACTGTGTCACAAGCCACTAGTAAAATTATTCTTCATCCAGGTGAAAGGTGTCAGCAGAGAGGTCAGTCTGTTGCAAACCACTACTACACTGAGCCACCACCCTAGCGAGAGGTCTTAGTGAACAGATTAATTTATTGCAAATTACTGCTACACTCATTCATCACAAAGGAGAGAGGTCTAAGCAAAGTGGTCAGTATGTTGTAAAACACAACTTTATTCAGCCATCACTGTGGAGTGAAGTCTCAATGAACAGCTTAGACTGTAGCAAAGCGATACCATACACATATATCTACAGGGAATATATGCCAGCATAGAGGCTAGTTCACTCATAGATAGTATACCTGCTTTAAAAACTGTATTATAGTTCAGATGATATATCTTAGAAATACTAATACTCATTAGTAGTATGGAAAGAATAGTAATTTAACTTATGCAGTAGCCCAGTATATATCTTTCAGTGTCAAAAAAGGTTTACGAAACACTCACTGGATGATGTCATCAGTGATATCATTTGAGATGGCATCAGTGATGTCTCTGACCATGTCATGAGTGATGTAATATGTGAGGTCATAAGCAGTGCATTGCAGGGGCGGCGTAAGTTATAGCTAGCTCAGGTAACTATATCTGCTGAATTTCTATGGCTTTGTGTGTTTAAAATCTGAACCTAACTATAACGTCCATGTAACCTTTGTTTTCTTCAGTGAATTTTTACGGTTCTTTAATGCTACTTCCTAACTACAAAGTCCCAGTAACCTTTGGTTTATAGTGAATTTCAACAGTTTCTTTAATATAAATTGTACTACAGTTTGACCCATAAGTTCAATTTACTAATATACATTTTCACAAGTTTATAAATACATATTGTTCACAAATTCATTCTTATATATTTTAAAACTGAAAATTTTAAAATTAAGATGAGTTAACTTATGTAGTCTTTCTATAAATGCAATGGTCCAAGTATTTCTTCCTTTTTTATTCATTTTATGGATCTGTGGATCCGTTCCCTACCAAAAGTACCCATTCAATATTAAAACAATAACTCATTTAATGCAAACATATGCTATTGCAATTTCTATAAGTGTATCACTGCCTGTGAGTGGGTGGGTGTGTGAGTGGTTGTGTAAGTGTGTAAATGGGTGTGTGAGTGGGTGTGTGAGGGTCTGTGTGGGTCTGTGAGTGGATGTGTGAGTGGTTTTCTGGGTTTGTGAGTGGGTGTGTGAGTGGCTGTGTGGGTCTGTGAGTGGATTGTGAGTGGTTGTATAGGTCTGTGAGTAGGTGTGTGAGTGGGTGTGTGAGCGGTTGTGTGAGTGGGTATGTGAGTGGCTGTGTGGGTCTGTGAGTGGGTGTGTAAGGGGTTATGTGGGCCTGTAAGGGGGTGTGTGAGTGACTGTTTGGGTATGTGAGTAGGTATGTGAGTGGTTGTGTGGGTGAGTGGGTGCATGTGTGGGTCTGTGAGTGGTTTTTATAGGTCTGTGAGTGTGTGTGAATAGCTGTATGGGTGTTTGAGGGTGTGTGTGAGTGGGCATGTGGGTATGTAAGTGGCTATGTGGGTCTGTCAGTGGGTGTGTGAGTGGCTTTGTGAGTCTGTGAATGGGTGTGTGAGTGGCTGTAGGGGTGTGTAAGTCGGTGTGTGAGTTGTGTGGGTGTCTAAGTGGTTGTGTAAGTGGGTGTGTGAATGGCTCAGTGGGTCTGTGAATGGGTGTGTGAGTGGTTTTGTGGGTTTGTGAGTGGGTGTGTATGGGTGTGTAAGTGGGTGTCTGAGTGGTTGCATGGGTGCATGAGTGTGTGAGTCAGTGTGTGAATAGGTGTGTGGGTCTGTTAGTGAGTGTATGTGTTTTTTTAATTGGGGTCTGGAGCCACAGATCTACAGTGGAGCACACAGGGGGGGTTGCACCGAGCACCACGGTGGATCCGCGGACCCCTGTGTACAAAAATATATATTGTTTTGGACAATTTCTTACCTATGAGGGGCCCCTCACAGACCCTCCATTAGTCCCATGGGGTAAGGGTACCTCTACCCTGACCCCTTCTATTACTTTTACATTTTATTTTCCCCTCTGGGAACTGAGCCCTGATGCACAAAATGGCAGCCGCAACTTTCCTCTCGGGTTGCAGCCAGCCAATCACGGCATTGCTGTTGGGGCATGGATCTGCAGATCCACCGAGGTGGATCCACATCTCTAGATATACATAAATCTTTTTACTTTATTTAACTCCAAAATTACTGAACAGATTTACAACTAATAACAAAAAGCGCTCTTTCTGGACCAAGATGTAGCTTTCTGCCAAATTTGGTGTAATTCTGTTCAGCAGTTCGGGCTGTAGTTGCGTCTAAAATCCCTTTGGTAAATTGCAAGGGGATAACGAGTTTTGGTACCCTCCTTTTTCTCTGCCCCTGCCCCCACTTAACGGATCACCCCGAAACTTTCCAGACAGCATCTGAAGTGACTGGAAAAGTAGTTGTGAAAATTGTATTTGTCAAACATCACAAAAGTTATTAGCAAAACAAAAAATGCTCTTCCTATGGAAACTAGGTCCTAACTATAACTACCTACTGGCAACCGCCAGTAGTTAATATATACACACCAGTTAAAAAAACCATTAAAAATATAAACAATTCAATAAATAAATATTAATTAATTTCACTAATATACAAAAAAGTAAAACTATTAGAAACTCAAAAAGTACATTTACTAAAAATAATATAAACATTCAAAAAGTTCAGTTTAAGCAATGGTAGGAAAAGTATTGGACGTCAAAAGAGTTATATTTACTATTCCCCCTCCATTCTAAGCAACAGTAGGGAAAGCATTTGACTTCAAAAGAATTACATATATAAATGCTCCTATAAATTTAGGAAAATGTAAACACTATAAATCATTACTAAATTACAGTATATCTATATATACCGTTTAAAAAAATGTAATGTATGAATTAAAAAAGAAAGAAAGGAGAAAATAAAATTACATATATCAATATCAACTTCCCTCATCACAAAAAAACAAAATTATGAAAGAAATACTAATTTGTTTAATTTATGTTAATATATACAAAACAATTAAAATGTAAGTAATAAATATTATTGCACAAACAAAATTTCACAAGCACTTACCATTAAATAAATTAAACACATTTACTAAAATAATACATATACAAATTATACATAATGAATTGCAAATTAATAAATTACATATATGTAACAATTATTGTTAAATATTACATATTTATTTTCTTCCCAACCAGTTAACGTAACAAAAAAACAGAGCATTGAAAATACATTTGAAAATAAATAAAACAGTAAAACAACTTAACAATCATTAATAAATTAAATAATTTACATATTCATTAATCAAATAATAATTAATTATAAAAAATAGCATTGAATTACATTTAGTGTTAATTAAGGTGCCACCTTATTCCCCTACAAACTGAGTAACCCGTGACCAAAATATAATTTTATTAAATCAGTATTAAACTATTAACATAGTTAACAATCAATGAAATAATTAATTAACAATTAAAACCTAATTAACAATAGTTTTTAATTATTTATTACTTAATTAACTTTCCACTCTACACTGCTACAAACCCAACAGCCCACTAATAAAATATAACTTACTATTATTTCTTTTTTTTTAAACTGTTTATATTTTTAAACATCAGCCAAAACATCAGCAGGTGAGTCATATATACTTCAAGTTTGACATTGTTACAATCAGTTGTTACTTTCAGGGATATACAAATTGCACAATTGGGGTTCCCCTTCCAGTGTATCTCCCTCTTCTCTCCCTCCAGATTAGGTATGACCCACCCTTTGTTGCACAGTTTTAAGAAGATAAAGTGATGTGCCGACAATTTATGGATCCTGCGTGCAGGGTTGTATATTATCAATCTCTACCCCCTCCATCTCCAAAGAATAATATCTGAGCCACGGTTGCCAGATTTTCTTACATTTTTTGGGACATCCCCTGGCCGTGTATGTTGTTTTCTCTGCCCCCATATATAAGTACATACAGGCACGCCATTCCGCCATTCCGCCATAGTGGGCAGGTCTTCCCTTCCCCAGCGCCTGGCAATATCTCCTTTTGCAACTGTGAGTCCCAGGTTACACAAAAGGAGTTTGTATCTAGGGATATCTACCTCTGTATGGATGCCCAGGAGAATATATTTGGGGTCCATGGGAATCTGTATTTCTAATATGTCATTCAGTTCCTGCACTATACGTGACCAGTATCTTTGTACCTGCCGGCATTCCCATAATGTGTGTATGTAGGTACCCTGATCTATTTTGCACCGCAAACACGTGGGCGTATCTGCCCTACCCATTGTATGAAGTCGCACCCTGTCATAGTATACCCTGTGCAGGACTTTAAATTGTATTAACCATAGACGGAGCTTAATCGCAACCTCCCTCGGGTGCATCAATGCTCCCTCACAATCAATTTCCTCTAGCGGGCCTGTGGTTTCCTCCCATTTGCTTCTGAGGGCCAACAATCTGTCAGGGATGTTGTTTATCAATGTTTTATCAATGTTTTGTATGTCCAGGATACTGCCTTAGCAGGTATCTCTTCCTGTAGCAGTCTACCTTCCAATGGAGCATACTCGGGGATATTTGTAATGTTAGGTTTTTGTGAGCTCCAAGCATACTGTAATTGTAAATATTTATATTGTTGCGTGTGCGACAGCTGATATGTGGCTTGGAGATCTGCAAAGGTAATGAGGTCCCCTTCTTTAATTATGTCACCAAGTGTCGTGATCCCAACCATGTCCCAACCCTTAAAGCTCTGTAATTTCACCAGCTCAGGCAACCGCCTCCCCTCCCATAGTGGTGTGGCTTTAGTTAGTCTCTTGCTCCATTGCATCTGACGCTCCGCTCCTTTCCAGGCCTCAATTGTCCTCTGTGTGGCAGGTAGTAGACCTTGCACTCCTGTACCCCCATAAAGATAATAAAGGTAAGTATGTTTCCGAAATTGAAGTCTCTCTAGGGCATATGTTGGGTGATCTCCCGGAGCATGGCACCATTCATTAATTACCGTTAAATGCGCAGCCCGATAATAGGCTTGGATATCTGGCAGGGCAAATCCCCCATTATATTGGCTGCGCTGCAGCATTTGCAACGCCACTCTAGGGTGACCCCAATCCCATAGGAATACACGAAGTTCATCATCTCCATCTAGTGACGTCCTCCCGAAACTCCGCCAGGACTCGCTTAATATTTTGAGTGAGGTAGTCAGCCTCATTCGTGGAGACATACAGCCCCAGATAGCGAAAGCCCCGATCGGTAACGTGTAAATGTTCTGGTACTAAGCGGGTGTCTATGTAGCCTCCGACAGGGTATAGATTCGACTTCCCCCAGTTAGTATTATATCCTGCGTGCTTGTCAAAGTCTTTAACCAATTGAAATATCAAGAGGAGTGTAATGTCAGGGTTGGTAATGTAAAGCAGAATGTCATCCGCATAGAGAGATATCCGCTCATCTGTGAGATGGCCTCCGGTGTCCTGGAAAACTCTAAGTTTTGGGTGGGTCCGAATCAGACAAGCCAGTGGTTCCAGGACTAATGCAAAAAGCAGGGGAGATAGGGGGCAACCCTGCCGGGTCCCTCTTTGGATAGGGAAATCGGCAGACGCTACCCCATTGATCCTAACCCTAGCTCTGGGGTTGGTATATAGTAGCTCCACCCAAGTCATACATTTTGGTCCAAACCCGAATTTTACAAGGACTTGTCTCATGTAGGGCCAGTGGACGGTGTTGAAGGCCTTTTCGGCATCTAGTGAGAGGAGCATCTGTGTAGTAGTTTTGTCCTTCACCGTGTCTAGCCAATTGGTGAGTCAACAGAGATTGAAACGCGTAGCTCGGCCCGGCATAAAGCCTGATTGGTCACTGTGGATCAACGATGTGATCACCATTAGGAGTCGCGCCACCAGGATAGAGGCCAAGATCTTCGTTTCGATATTTAGTAATGATATTGGGCGAAAGGATCCGCAGCTTTCTGGGGGCTTACCTGGCTTTAGTATTACCACCACTGTGCCCTGACGAAGATCCGGCGGCAACAACCCCTCTTCCTGTGCCGCCTGAAACATGCTGAGGAGATGGGGGGCCAACAAACTAGCATTTTGCTTAAAAAATTCCGCTGGTAGCCCATTTGGCCCCGGAGTCTTCCCCGATTTCTGTCTATTTATGGCATCTTGTACTTCGGTTAGGGTGATTTCTGTCTCTAGGGCTTCCCTATCGTCTCGTTGCAGGGTGGGGGTAGCTATATTACTAAGGTATTCTGTTATCTGTGGTTCGTCTGCTAGGGGCATGGCCTTGTATAGCCTTGTGTAGAAGCGTGCAAAGGCTCCCGCTATGTTGTGTGGGGTTACATGCCATTCATCTGACTCCTGAATCTGGGCCACCCACTTCGCCTCTCATTCTCTTTTGCCCAGCCAAGCCAGGAGTCTCCCTGCTCTATCTCCAGACTCGTAGAGTCTGTGATGTGTGGCCTGAATTTGGATCTGTTCCTCCCTTTCCCTAAGGGCACGAAGCTCCCCACGTCTGACCGCTATTTGTCTTAGCAAAGTGGGCTCTGTGTCCGGGACGATACCTCTCTCAAGCACCAGGAGTTTGTCCTCTAGGGTTTCTATTTGGTAAGTTTCTTCCCTACGCGCTCGTGCTATAACGTCTTGTACCCTGCCCACGAATCACCATCTTATATGCCTCCCAGAGGGTAGTATTCGAGGCTACCGAGCCCACATTCTTTTGAAAATATAGCTCAGTCTCTTTCCTTATCACTCCCATTACTGTTTTGTCGCGGAGCTCCCAGGCGTTCAGTCTCCAGTCAGCTTGTTGCCTGTACCTCTGCCTCCTATCGTCAGCCACTACGGTGAGTGGTCCGAGATGCCCAGTGCCAGATTTTCCGCCCTAGCCACTGTACGTATCTCTCCCGCCGGAGCTAAAAAGTAATCAAGTCGGGAGAAGACCCTGTGTGCCCCAGAGAAATAGGAATAAGTGTGGTCCAGTGGATGTTGTCGCCTCCAGAGGTCAGTCAGCCCCAGCGACTCTGCGAAGCCTGCCAGTGGGGTTGGGACGCGAGTGCCCATGGCCATGTGTGTGCGATCGAGGTTCGGGTCAGCAACATAATCAAAGTCACCTCCAATGATGTGTGTAGAGGGGCCTGATTCCAATAGTATCCTAGCGATTGCATCTAGGCTTTGGGGTTGCAGCCGTTGCGGGGCGTAGACACTGATTAGTGTGAGCTCTTGTCGTCCCCAGGTCCCCTGGACGGCAACAAAGATCCCACCGGGATCTGTCCAAATTTTAGTGGTGTGGAAGGGAGGGGTTTTCTTAATTAGTATGGTGGCGCCTCATGCCCCTTGGTAAAAACTTGTGTGAGCGAGCGTTGTGTATGAACCCCTCCCGATAAAGGCACAGTGTGTACCTAGCAAGTGGGTTTCCTGCAAAAAAACAATGTCCGGCTTCAGACTCTTAATGTAACCTGTGACCAAACCCTGCTTGATCTTGCTACCTAGCCCATTGACATTCCATGTCAGTGCAGTATATGCTACCTCACTCATCGTATGTATATCTCATGTTTATCTTGGTATGCACTGGCGGGTCTACCTGCTGGTCTCTTTCCCTCTGTCCCTGTCTAAAAACTCCGGTCCTCCTGCTTCTGGCTGTATAAGAAACATTTTTACAAACTGAACAGCAGGGCTTATGACCCCCCTACCCCATCCCCCCACCCCACTCTCTCCCACTCCCTACGCCTATCCCCTGAACTGTCAGCATGACAACCTGGCGCTAGTACAGCTTGAGAGGTCTGTAATCCCACCCCTTCCTTCAGCCCGCTAAACTCTAACCAAATTAATAAAGGATATAAACTTCAAGCAAAGTGTTCCGCTCAGAAACGCTGAGCACAGTATTGTCCTGGGGGGGGCTCTGTAGCAGTTCTGCGGTTTATCCGCCGTCGGCTGAGCCCGTGTTTCAGCCTTCCTCGCCACTCTTGTCTTGCTGCTGGTGCGTGTTCTCGAGGTTTCTTGTCACGGTGTCTTGTTCCTCCGCACGGTTAATGTTTTTGAGGAGTGGATGGTCACTGTCAGTGTCTGCTAGGTACTCCTTATCCGAGGGTTCCGTATGAGTGCTTTCCCGCTGCCTAGAGTGTTTCTTGCCAGCCCGGGCCTGAGTTGAGTCTTCATCCGAATCTGAGTGTATCAGCGTCTCCAAAATATGTGGGGTCCCCTTCAAGGGTGTTCCCGTCTGCGTTGTGCCCCCTCTTGCGGGCAGACACTTCCTTTTAATCCTCTGCGGTTTGGCTTCCGACCGTGTTGTTGCATCCCTAGGTTGCGACCCGCAGGTCCTCACTTCCCGTCGCAGAGGGGGGCGCTCTTCTATCCAAGTCCATGCTTCTTCTGGCGTTTGAAAAAATTGTGAGGTGCCCTGGAAGATCACTTTTAGCTTGGCAGGAAAGAGTAGCATGTACTGAATCTGCATAGTCCTCAGTTTGGCCTTCACCGAGTCGATGTTTGCCTCATCTTCTGCACTTCTCTGGAGTAGTCGAGGAAGATCATTATCTTGGCGTTAGCGAGCTTGAGGTCCCCTGTGCTTCTTGACTCTCTAAGAATTGTGTTGCGATCTTGAAAATCCAGGAACCTGGCAATTAGTGGTCGTGGAGGGGCTCCCGGTGGTGGTCTTACATGGGCATCCTGTGGGCTCGCTCAATGATAAAGCAGGGTGAAATCTTTGCTACTGGGAGGCAGTCCTGCAGCCACGTCATCAGGAATGTCCCCGGGTCCGATCCCTCCGGGAACCCAATGAAGCGCAAATTATTTCTGTGTGCTCTGTTTTCCACATTGTCGACCTTCCATGTTACCTCTCTCACGGTTGCCTTCAGGTCATTGATGTACAAGTGGAGCTTGTGTGATGTATCTTCCACCTCTGAGATGCGAGTTTCAGTTTGGGTCACCCTTTCAGCGATGTTGCGCATATCTTGGCGCAGGAGGGACAACTCCGACCTTATTTCTGCCATTTTGCCCTCTATGGCGTCTCTAGAGGCGTGGATCGCTTGGAGAATGGCTGTATTGTCTGGTGGTCTAGAGGGTTCTCCCTCTGTTTACGTCAGCGGGGGAGTACTTTTGTTATACTTGTCTATTTTACGCTGTTTTGGGGTTTTGGGTTCTTTATCTCGTGCCATTGTTCTGTTGGAGGGGTTAGATCTTCTGGGAGGCTTCTAGTCTCTGCTGCATTCTTCGTGGCGGGCCCACAAGGCAGGCCCCGCACGGGGGGCCTAAGAGACATTTAGGCAGTTAGTCTGGGGAGGGGATTCTCAGTGGTGGTGAGCAGTATTGGGTCCACTCTGTGCCTCGCAGCGTCAGCTCCCCTCTATTGTAACAGGCCTCTCCACGGTTGCGTTCGTCTCTTTTGTTGAACTGAATGTAGCATACCCCCTGCAGCAGTTGCCAGGTCAAGGGGAGGTCTACTCATCTATGGCTTTCCTTTGCCGGGAGATGAATTGCAGCCCTTTAGTACTATTTCTCAGGGCTTTGGCGTCTGTTTACCTGCTACTGCTATGGGAGGTGTCTGAGGGCCCTTTGTTCCTCTTTATCCGGTTCTTCGCCTCGGGTGGGGGTTTCATCAGCGGAATCACCCTCTTCGTCTCCGCTGCACAAGCCAACATTTGGGGTCACCCTCCTTGGCTCTCTGTACTCCTCTGTACTTATGGTGCCTCTCACCGTGTCCCCCTAGCCCTGAGGGCGTGCCTCTCACGGGGCAATCCCAAATCTTCTGTGGTTACCAAGGCTGCCAGGGGGCCTCACCTTCACTTCAGAGTAATGGGGGGGACGCAGGTTCAGTGGGTTGGAGGAAAAGCCAAGTCGCCACACCGCATCCATATAGTAGGCGATGGGGCCACTTCACCTCTCACAGTCTCGACCGTGTTACAGTCCAGAGTGGCCCTTAATCAAATGCTCCTCTCTTGCCTCTAACCGCAGAGCCAGTGTCTCAGTCTATGTCGCGGCACTCCATCCGAGCCCATAGTGCTCCCTTACTGCCATATGTCGTCTCTGTGCATGGGCCAGTGTCCGAATCCAGCCCACACGGCCTTCAGCAGGTCAGTATTGCTGCTCCTACTCCTGTGTAGGCTACTGGATTACACCTCTCCTCCTCCGGCTCCGATCCGTTTCAATTCCCCCCCTCGTGGAGGTCTCTGGTGAGCCCACCGTACTCGGGCCTCGCCTCCTGCTGACGCAGGGCCCCTCTTCGCTTGTCAGTGTGGGGTGCAGGCCGGCATCTGAGTCTGTCCCTGCGGCCCTCGCGGGGCAGGATAGACCTTCTGCGTCCCGCTCGGTGGGCCACGGGGTCGCGCCTCCCACATGCGCTGACCCCGGGTCGTTGGTTTGCGACTGGGGAGACCTCTGATGAGTCCACCGCACACCACCTTTCCGTCGGCCCGTGCAAAGCATGGCTTAGCCCGCTCCATCCTGTCTGAGCGCAGCCCCTCTCATCTGCGCTCAGACCTGTGATTAGGGCTTCCTATGGCGCTGGAGACGACGGAGTCACCCCGTCGCATCAACCTGGCCAATGGTGGGGATCGCCCTCTGCCTCCGGTGCAGCCCAGGTCGTGAGCCTCTGGGGGGAGGGGAGTCACTCAAGTATCTGTCTCCCCCAGGGTTCTTTATCAATCATAGCGGGGAGATACAACCCGGTTCACTCCCGCTCGCCCGTGCGCAGCCCCTCTCACCTGCGCACGGGTGGACCCAGATTCTCTTGTTTATCCTGGTGTGGGTCGGGCCCGCAGTTCCCTCCTCAGGTCGTCCCTTGGAGCGTCTCAAGCCCCTGGTGGTTCCAGGAGCGCCGCTGGGAGTTCAACACTCGCACCTCTCTTCCACCACGGGGCGGTGTCTCTTGGCTAGCGCGTCTCATCTGCCATTTTGGGAGGCCGCGTCTCACTTCGGTTTCTTTGCCACTGTACTCATCCTGGCTCAACGGGGACAGCGTTCAAGGTGTTAGTATGCCGTAGGGAACCAGCGGCACCGCTAATGATTCGTAAACGGTGGCTTGGAAAGCAAGATTTCAATTAGGATATATTTCGGGCTGCCGGAGCTCCGGCAGACGCTGCTAGTCGGTCATGTTCCTGGCCACGCCCTGCTATTATTCATCATTTAAGACAAATCAATTTTAAATTCAAGATATAATATAACACTTACAGAATTACATAAAAATAATAATCAATAAAAACAAATTGATATTAAACTATAAATATGTCTAATTTAAATAACTTGCTACCTTATTCCCTTATAAACCCAACAACCCGCTACAGCACTAAAAATTACTAATAACAATTTTAAAAATGCAAAAAACACTTAAAATTATAAACTATATTTAAAAAGAAATAGTGGCAACTATACCAAAAATACTAGAACATTAAATTGATATAATAACTAAAACACAATAAAATAATTAATATACCAATATTTGTTACAACTATTTTAGAAAAAATCAATATTAAAAACAATTATATTCTTGAAAACTGTATTATTTATCAAAAAAAGATATTCTTGATAACTTGATTTCTGTTTTCCTATATTTTTAACTCTATATTTTGTCCAAACACCCCTCTACCAACCCCTAAACCCTAAAAGCCCCCTTATCTCCTTTTACCTGTCCCACCCCTTAACTCTAAAATCAACCTTACCTCCCTTTACATCTAACGAACCCAAACCCTACAATCTTTCTTAGCTCCCTTTATCTCTACCCAACCGTAACCCCAACCTTAAAATCATCCTTACCTTCCTTTACCTCTACCAAATTCAAAACCTTAAATTCACTTCTACCTGTATCTAAACCATTTTTTAAAATAACTTTAAAATTATGTTATTTCAAAAAAATACTTACCTGCGTGGCAAAGTACTGCTTGGAAAAAGTAGAAATACTTAACTGTGTGATACTTACCTGCGTGGTGAAGGCATGCTTGATAAAGGCAAAGTATCCGTGGTAAATGCAGTTTCATCCATACATAGAAGTGTCCTGAGACCAATGGCTGAAGTGGGTGGGATCTACTGGGAACGGTGTTCCCAATCCTTTTTTATGTTTACAAATACACAGCCCATACTTTTTGTTAAAAAACACTCACTAATTTACGGTTAATGCTGACCCTGAGGTGCCTCCCTCTGAAAAAGCAGAGGGGATCTTCTGTACTGTGAAGACAAGCGAGCGGAAGTCAGCTAAAGGACAACGAGCCTTCTTGGCACGTTGCCTGCTTCCTGAAAGATATTTAAATATTTGCATTTGGTTAATCAGTAAATCTAAAGGCTGCCTAGGAGACCCTATATGACTTTGATTGTTGGACTCATTTGAATCCTTACAAAGATTTTTTTCTTTTTGAGAGGTATTGAAACGGTGTTACCAGCTGAGTTCTGGATTGCATCCTACTGAATGGAAACGCATTAGAAAGGTTTGCAGTAGGTGCAATTTAACTGCGTATGACTAAAAATAAATATTATGGAAGTACTTTTGTTTTTAACAAATGCAGCATATCTTATACCATGAGTATCACAATTTTAAAATAATAAGTTGCATATTCACAGTGCTTTCAGTCTCAGAAGGTGACCTCGTAGCACTATAATACGTCACTGTTCACCACTGTTGAAAGCAGGGTCCAATTCTGTGACTGTCTGGTTACACACACAGAAGCTACCCTGAGCACATCCCCCGAATAAACGTTCAGAACGTAACAGAATGCATTTCCCATGAGTTACATTAGCCTGTATTTATTTTTCCATTTAAAGTGTGTGTTTTATTTTATATTTTTATATGGTGAAAGCCCAACAAAATAGTTGCGGAATATTTTGTTATTTTTAGCTACATCGCTGGCCCCGCCCCACGCACACCGCCCCCGCCCCACTGCACTCACAATCACAGTTCCCATACATTTTTTTTAGCACTTCAACCGCTGCCAGAGGCCATTGAGCAGAGATCATTTGTCAAGGACCATCAGCGTGGACCCGTAAAATATTTCAAAAGAGCAATATATAAATGAAATAAAATATTATTCCATTCTATTGTCTTTATTTTCTTCTTTCTGACGTAGCCATAGTTGACGCTAGATAGAGCCCGAATGGCTACTTTTGCTGACTACTCCCCTTTTAGGCTTTAGCGCGGATAAACATTTTATATGCTTCATATATGTCTTTCTTTAGTAGATTTAAGTAGTACCCACATTAGACAAAGTCAGAAGCATGCCTACACCTAAACATTGAGATGTGATCATAATTTCTCACTCAAATCAATTGCAGAAACTTCGCCCCACCCAAAGCACTGTTTCCTTCATTGTTAATATATCACATACTTGTTAATATATCACATACTTGTTAATATATCACATACTTGAAGCATAAGCAATTCTGCTGGGACAGTCAGTGAATTGGCACGATGGGATTGTGGGTGAATGCAAACTGACACTGGATTATTTTGTATTCATGTTTCACTCTATAGGATCCATTGTTTACTGTTTGCTAGGCTTTTCGATGTCATTAAATTGATTCGATAATTGAGAGATAAAAATGGGTAGATTATTTTCTCGCCATCCCTAAGAAGATGGGAACTGCTGCCCCCTCGTGGCAGTTTATCGCTGTGCTCTGCCATCATAGAGACCTCGCTCGAAGAATTAACAATGGCGCGCCGGGCCGTATCCAGGGAGTCCTCAAGCCCATCACCTCGTCCCCCCAACAGATCCCGGCCCCGCCACTCGCCCAATCCTACTGCCAAGCTGGCAGGGAGCCAACCGCTCATACAGAATGCAAATAGGCTCCCCTTGTCTGGACTGCGCCACCCCCTGCTCCTTCCTTTCCTGTTACAGTACGGCAGCTGCTTCCTGGCTCGGTAATTACTGGATGGCTCATACATATGCAGATGATGTGTCTCGTCTTGCTTCTTGTATACTGCATGCATGTGCATCTCATCGGCTGGAGTGCTTCTGCGAGGTTTTCACGGATGGAGAGAGAGTATTCCCTGCCTCGAAGGATTTGCCGAATCACAGCCGTTCCTTTCATGTCTGATTATCCAGGCCACATTTGCAAGGTAGAGGAGGGTCTGTGCATAGTCTAGGGCGGAGTAGGCGATCCTGCCGCACAAGTAAGGAGGCGCAGTATTTCTGTACCTCATAATCAAGTTGCGAGGTACTAGGGACGGTGTTTTTTCTTTTTTTTTTGTCTGAGGGTGCAACACAGTGATTGAGGGAAACATTATAATGCTGCTGCATCAGTAGATGAGAAGCAGAGAGACCAAATAATGGGCATGATGTATCAACATCAATTATGGTTTTGACTGATGGGGCATTTTTCACCAAAGAGCCAGGCAAGGTCAATTATAGAGCACAACTGTGTGGAAAAATGCACATATTACAAATAAGCCAAGTAATGGACGGCAAATTGGGTGGCATTAGTGTTGGCTCGTACATATTTATGTGGAGATAAGAAAACTAGAGGAAAAGGTATGTAAGGCCGGCATAGACAAAACGCCACAGGAAACTACATATAAGCCCACTTGCCAACATCAAATGTCTACGTGCACATATGTACTATACCGTTGTATGACTGTTAGTCCTGGCATCCTTGGCGTGGTTTCCCTTGACTTTTTGCCTTCTGACCTCCTGTTTTGCTGACTTCCTTTTTGCTGGCTGTAGGATTCTAGGCACTCTACCACTGCTAACCAGTCCTAAAGTACATATACTCTGGACTCTAAACATGGTAACATTGGATTATCCAAAATTGGCATATTTAGTCTACTTATAGGTCCCTAGTAAAGTGCATTATATGTGTCCAGGGCCTGTAAATTAAATGCTACTAGTGGGCCTTCAGCACTGATTGTGCCACCCACTCAGTAGCCCTTTAAACATGTCTGCCATTGCAGAGCCTGTGTGTCAAGTCAGTTTTAAACTGCCATTTCGACCTGGCAAGTTAAACTACTTGTCAGGCCCAAACCTTCCTTTTTAGGTCTCGCCTGGAACAGCGTGCATGCGTTGCTCTAGGAGAGGGCTCTTGGAATCACTTCTCCGTGTGGGTGTGCCTCCTCCCACACATCCCATTGGCCTTTGCGTGTGGCTTTCAATAATTGAAAGCACGCAAATGGCCAAAGACGGGTGCATGTCCCGCCTTATCTCAAAACTTTCACTCCCATGGCCTAGGGGTCTCGAGAGCGCGCAGGGTGCCATCTGTTTTGGATCAGTTTTAACTTTCGCGTGCAGCGGCGGGCACGATCACAGCTGCATTCCTTACAGCGTGCGCGCGCACCACTCGCGGGCTTGTTCCCTTTGTGCTCACACACTCTTTTAGTTTTGCGCCGCCGTCAGTGCCATTTATTACTCCTGTGCCGTCCCCACACCACCATCTCCCACCATCGCTACTTGACCGGGCTAGCACCCAAGCTGTATGTTTTTTAGGGGGCTTCCTCTCTGTGCCGTCCCCACCCAACACCACCTGCCCGTAGCTGCTTGTTTATTTTTCATTCCTCCCTCCTGCTTCGCATTATGAAACCTTCCTCCACCCTCCGAGCACAAACGCAGCATTCTAATGCAGAGGATGGAAAAAGACTGCTGTCTATCTCTATGCAAATGTCCTCCCCTCCCTCTCCCCGGCCTCAGAAGTCGGGGTGGTTTTCCAGGCTGGCAACAATGGCTATAAAACCCCCTTGTTTCGCTTGTGAGGTGATGCGCTGTGTGCTCACCCAGAGTTTCACAGAAGTGGCCAGAGAATGCTCGTGTCCGTGGCTCCCACAAGTTATTGACTCATCAGCAAGCCTCATTACTCGCGTTGCTCCGCCTCTACCTTGCCTCACCAGTCAGCTTGGTTGCTACGTTCTGGTGATGCGGTCATCTGTGTCCAAACCGCTTGAATCTCCGTAGCAGTAAGTGATTAGTCGTACTACTCCACTGGTGGCACCCACACCTCCAGTGCTGGCTGGTATTCCTTGTGATCCCTTACACTCTTGAGGACACAGTCAGCAAACATCTGCTCTCACTGCCCGCTGTGCCAGAACCAGCAGAAGGCACATGCTTTTTTCCCCAATTTCTGGTAGGCATTCTCTGCCCATATTGCTTTGCTGAGCTCCCCACGGGCGCCAGCGAGTGCTCTCCGCCTGCCTCGCAGTGCGGGAGGGTGCCTGGCTACATTAGGACCTTGTGGGGACTGCCGTAGCAGTGTAGTAATTTTTTTGTTTTTGCCATGGTCTCTGGTACGGGCTTGCCAGTTACTGTGTATTGAGCCTTCTGCTTTTCATATATGTCTGAAGATGGCATATTACTGTTGATTGGAGATGTGAAGAGCTCAGTTAAAAAATGCACTTTTTGCCCCAAACAACACGTTTTTGTATTTTGAGCTCTGTCGTTTTCAGAAACAAGTCCTTGTATTATCTAACAGAGGGTTTGAGTGCATGTGCAAATAATATAATAATGCACGCCTCTCATTGCTCATCCGAGGTACTGCCCATGCACCTGTGATCACACACCGTCTATCCTATCTGGTCGGATCAAACTACTAGGCCCCGGATTCCCCCAAATCTAATCCTCAAAACTTTGTCAGGCTGCCTCATGCCTATCTTGCCAACTCCTGTTCCTTTCTTATCAGACATCTCTGTTCTACTCTAAGCAGTTTCCCCAGTTTCTGTTAACTACTCAACTCTCCCTGTCCCTCTTTGCCCAGTCTCTCCATGTCCGTTCGCTGCAAACCTCTTGCTGTCACTTCTACCCATTTCCTGTCACAGCCTCTGTCACTCTCTTCCCAAACTCACAGCACCACACAATGATACGTATACAAAATGGTGTCCCCGAAGGACATGTACAACTCTGGGACAGTATGCGTCTTACATGCCCCTCAAAGGGACGAAAGGCTGGGTCGGCGGGATTAAACGTGTAACCTCCTGGGGACAGACAGACACATACACACACCGCTATAGCCGGAGCGCAACCAACTGAGCTGCACACAACAACACATTTGTCTATAGGAGAGCATGAAATTCGCACTTTTCAAACAAATGTAACTAAGACAGTGAAAAAAGAAAGGAGAATAGAGTAGAAATTATATATTTGCAATGGTGGCATAGGCACAGAGAAATCTGTCAGCGACTAGACAACAACAGGATTTACATAGCGCTTGCTCTGGCGTCTCCTGGACACTCTACTCAATGCAACATAAATACACTCCACATAATACCACTCAGTGCCACATAATTATATGCTACATAATTACACTGCACTCAATGCAACATACACTCCAAATAATACCACTCAGTGCCACGTAATTACACGCCACATAATTACACTCTACTGAATGCAACATACACTCCACATAATACCACTCAGTGACACATAATTACACGCCACATAATTACACTCTACTGAATGTAACATACACTCCACATAATACCACTCAGTGCCACATAATTACATGCCACATAATTACACTCTACTGAATGCAACATACACTCCACATAATGCCACTCAGTGCCACATAATTACACGCCACATAATTACACTCTACTCAATGCAATATAAATACACTCCACATAATACCACTCAGTACCACATAATTACACACCACGTAATTACACTCTACTCAATGCAACATAAATACACTCCACATAATACCACTCAGTACTACATAATCACACGTCACAATTACACTCTATTCATTGCAACATAAATACACTCCACATAATACCACTCAGTGCCACATAATTACACACCACAGAATTACACTCTAGTCAATGCAACATAAATACACTCCACATAATACCACTGTGCCACATAATTACACGCCACATAATTACACGCCACATAATTACACTCTACTCAATGCAACATAAATACACTCCACATAATTCCACTCAGTGTGACATGGTTACACGCCACATTATTACAGTCTACTCAATGCAACATAAATACACCCCACATACCACTCAGTACCACATAATTACAAGCCACATAATTACACTCTACTCAATGCAACATAAATACACTCCACATAATACCACACAGTGCCACATAATTACACGCCACATAATTACACTCTACTCAATGCAACATAAATACACTCCATATAATACCACTCAGTGCCACATAATTACACGCCACATATTTACACTCTACTCAATGCAACATAAATACACTCAACATAATATCACTCAGTACCACATAATTACACGTCACATAATTACACTCTATTCAATGCAACATAAATACACTCCACATAATACCACTGTGCCACATAATTATACGCCACATAATTACACTCTACTCAATGCAACAAATACAATCCACATAAATGCACTCTAAGCCACATACCACCAATCAACATAAATGCACTCCACACCATGACACAATTTCACTAAGCATAATTTCACTCAACACCACAGTTCCAGGCCACACAATTCAATTCCACACATTTCCAATACACACCACACAATTACACACCAAACAACATATTTTAACTCCACAATACACAACGTACCTCCAATCCACACCATATAGTGGCACCACCTGAGCACCAAACATCATTCACCACCACCATTTTGCATCACCTAAGCATCACCTAAACATCACCTAATCATCACATCAGTCTGCCCTCGGAATCTGGCATCTGTTTTTCCTCCCCTAGTGTCCGTCCGCTGCACGTGTTCTAATTAAATTACTGTTTTCCAACCTCCACTCCCCCGTTATTTATGTACCGCTCCCCCATAACAAAAAAAATTATAACAAACAAGCATGAGAACAGGCAGGAAGAAGTTGCCAGCAGTGCAAGTACAAAAAAACTAGAAGACATTTTTTATGTTAAAATCTTTTTTTAATCAGGTTGTTCAGTTGTATAAAATGTTGTATTGGTTTGTATAAAGGTAACAAAAATGCTTAACACTTTTTATTATAACTTTTCAACATGATGCACAGCAGCCACAATGCTCTACAACATAGCCAAAAGTTCTGGCTAAACACATAAGGTCCCAAAGGCGAGCCCTATTGGCTATGCCAATGCTTGTTATTACATGTAAGTCACCCCTAAGTTAAGCCCTAGGCAGTGGTCGAAGTGTGGGAAAAAAAGTAGGGGAACTGTGGGGGGAGAATCAGAGGGCGGTAATAACCCGTGGATTGGATCACTGGGTGGAGTGAGAGGTGTGGCAGAAAGAGCAAAATATCCCAATTTTTTGTATTTGTTTCCCATTTCACTAACCGGTTACAGCTTATTACGTTATTTAATTTAACCAATGGATACATATGTTTATTTAAGGTTTAATATGAGTTATTGACATTAAAATACATTCACAAAGTGGGTTACGTTTCCAATCACAGAATGTCCCAAACATCCTTAAAAGTGGAATCGCAAGCCATTTATCTCCCAGCCATGGAGTTTCTGTCATCAGCACTTCTCCTCCCTTTTTTCACAAGAGCAGTTCAAACTTGAATGGCAAAATATTCTAGTTTACAAATGTGTTCCACATAATTATGGCTCTGCCATATTTGCCACATAATACATCATCTGCTGCATAATCTGACGATTGTAACTAATAAATTGTTTATAGCTCACACGGATCAAAAGTTACTAAAAAATGTGACTTGTACTGCTGTGAAGTGGAGGGCCCTTTGCAAAGGTTGACTGGTCACCTTTCTTACTGCTGAAGTTGTATGTTCTTCCACAACATCTGGAATACCGGAATTAGAAACCTAACCATAGGAAGAACAGGGATTCCACTGAACATGTGTGAAAAACCCTCTTTCCAGAAAGAAAAATTATTTTCTAGAGTCCCCTCACCCACCAGGGTTACCCCTAGGTGGCATGCTTCATCATTGGGGTCCTCTCAATCAGCTACGGATCGAGGCGTGCTGCGACTTGCGAATTACGTAGGAGCACTTAGTTTTTGGAAAATATGTGTGGTGCAGTGATGTGGAGTGAGAAAAATAGATTAAAAATACCTAGCTAGTAAGCTAATATTTTATTCCTGCTCCTAGTCCGTATGTTTTAAAAACAGGAGTTAATACTAGGGAAAGACCTAACTGTAATGAGTATGGAGTCCCTAGTACTGGGTCAACATGTTTCGAGCTTTCCCCTAAAGCTCTTCTTCAGGACCACACGAGTGCCAGCCCCTTGCGTACCACTCCTAAAGAATCCTGTGAGTAGGAAACAATGGGGTGCACACCTAATGTGTGTTCACCTGATACTTAATACATACGGTTGTACACTGACACGCTGTATCTGTAGGAAATAAAGCAAAAGAAAAATTAAAAAGGCCTGCCTACCAGCCAAGCTGGCAGGCCCTATATATATGCGGCGTCGTATCTCGATCAATGTACTCCTCTATAGTGGGTGTACTTAACAGCTATTTTGTGCGATCATCTGTGGTGGAAGAAATCAATCACACACGATGTCTTCGTGAAGAAAAGTGGTTATGTGCAAATTGCAGTTTGTTAAGGTTATGGATTCCTTCAACCAACAAAGCCAGGAGGATGGTTCAAAAGAGTTCGCTTAGCAGGGGCTAAGGGATTCAGTTAGAGTCCACTAAGGAAAAGTCCATGGGCATGGGTAAGGGGAGTGGAGCAAATAATCAGGAAAGTTCAGATTTTGGCTCTCACCAGACAGCTCCAAATCATTCAGTAGATAAGTTCATCAGCAAAGGGAAAAAGGCAAGGACATGTGAAGATAGACCGGCAGGCAGGCTGATGGCAATGGAAGAGAAGGGACTCTGGCGAAAGATGGCTCTCTCCTCCTAGGAAAGTCACTTTTTATACTCCAAATAATCCATTTATGACATCATTTGTCACCACACAATCGTCCGACCATCATGAGACCATTCTTCCATTCACCAGGTACAAAATTGATACTCCAACTTATTTCCCCATGTTGCTCATCAGAAAAGACTGTCCATTCCATTCTCACAGGTAAGTTGACAAATAACTTATTTACTTTGTTGCTCTTCATGGATTAAGTCCAGAGGTCAAGTTCCCACCAATTCACACACAATAAAGTAGTGGAAAAAGTGTCTTATTGATTAAAGAATGTTGCATAAACAGAACAGATAACGCAACATTGAGGAAACGTAACAAAATCCATTAGATCAGGCTAGGAAATAATGCAGCCTAAGGAAAAAGGCAATTTAATGCATTTTAAAGTTAGCATTTTTTATTTAGTAAAATAAACTCGCAATTAAGTTCAAGCATAATTAAATCATTCAAATATATCATATATGGAAATACTTGTTACTTTGTCAGTGATTATTACACAGAAATGTTCAACTCTAATTATGGCCTACTACCAAAATTTAAAAAGTACCTATGTGCAAACTATTCCTAAAAATCATTCAATTAAAATTGTTTTAAGAAATCTAAGTACCTAATAATTTCAAGCACTTATACTGAAATTTTCAGTCATATACAATAAAGCATGTTTTATTTGCATCAGTTTATCGTTTGCTGTGGTGCATTGCAAATGAAACACAAGCAAGGGACGTGAGTCCCTTGCTTGCTGCGCCATTGGATTCAAGCTAGCCTGGCTGATGAGGGGTGATACCCTGAAACCGGTCCCAGGATGCTTGTTTCTCGTCCACGGAGGACCTGGCTTGGCTGTTCGGGCTGGACAGTTCCCATGGGGGCAGGGTCCAGACTTATTTGCATATGGCTGGGTCCAAACTGGGGTGACGTGGCGAGCAAAATAACAATGGATTAAACCCAGATCTGTCACAGGGGGTGAGTGTTTGAAAAGTTTCAACACTCCATCCATCATTTTATTTTGTGATGTTGCATTACAATGAAAGCAATAAAGATGCTAAGTTTCATCATTATTGTTTCATAATGACTTTGTTAAAATAATAGGTAGTCAGTTAATAAACATGTTAAATTCATTATTTTATGAACCCTGCTATTTCTACATATCCAAGCACGCTTTTCCGGTGCCTTTTACATCAACTTTTCTGAATTTCAGAGTTGAATTTCTAAACGTGCAAAATGCACATTAGAGTTTCAGTATCATAATCAGTTTTTGTGTAGTGTCAAGAATAATCAGCTTTTACACTGTAATATACTTTTAAGATTTACATGTCCTGGCAGTGAAATACTCTTAAATTAGTTTTTTCACTACTGCAAGGCCTGTCTCTCCTATAGGGTAACATTTGGATTTCCATAAACACCTTTTAAGTATAATTTCCAATTGGGAACAGATACAAATTTGGAGTTTGGTATCTCTGGACTCACAATTTAAAATCACAACCTATGGTAAAGTCTGATTTTAGATTGTAAGTCTGAAAATGTCACTCTTAGAAAGTTGCATTTTCTAACTTTAACCATTCTGTCCCTCTGCCTATCTCTAAATGCATGTCTGGGTTGGGTGACACCTGGGCTTTGTGGATTCCCTCTAGACAGTCACACAAATGGAGAAGGTGTGTGACATTTGCATCCTGATGACCCATCATCAGGCTGATGGGCCTTCCTGAGGTAGATTGGGAGGGAGGAGCTGACGCTTGCAACTGAATAGGGCAGTGCACAGAGAGCTGCATACCCCTCTGTAGTGAGTCTGGAGCCAGGGCATGAAAGGCAGGGACCTTGGGATCTTTAAAGGCCTCCTTGATGTCTCCTCCACTTAAAACGCATATTTGGGTATACGTACTGGACCCCTGACACCACCAAATCAGAACTTTGCTGGAACTTACGAACATTCTGCCTGGAATAGGAGCTGCTGTGCTGTAGGTGGGGCTCCCACTTTGCTACCTGTTCGGCTGGATTGGCCAGCTGCCTGCTGTTTCTTGCCTGAAAGAGAGAGAGAGACTTGAACTGCTCTCTACATCCTTGAACCCAAGATTCTCCAAGGGCTTGCTGGCTAGCGTCCTGTTTTTAGAAGTCTCAGGGACACAAAAGACTTCTTGCAACTCTGCTGGTGCTGCTGCACTCTGCAATCTGTGAGTCCTACCCTTCCCCGAAGAGCCCTCTCCAGTCCTGGGCCTCAGAACTGGGTTTTGCAGCTGTTTTCTGCAAAAATCGACACAGTGACACCTTTGCACAGATCGGAATCGACGCAGTACCCTCTGGCGCAGTGCTGAATCGACAACGATGCAGGTCCCGTCTGCGAGGTTCGACGACGACGCAACGCCGGTCCTTTGACACTGACTGCGAGGCTTGATGTTGACACAGTGCTGATCCTTCGACACTGACTGTGAGGATCTACTACGGCGCATCGACCTGACTGCATGGATTGGAACCAACGCAGTGAAGCCTTCTACGCTTGCCCCGTACAAGGTACTTTTTCAGCAGACCATGTGTGGATTCTGTAGCCGGCCTGCCCTCCATCAGGTTCGGCTTGAACTTTCAATCTGTACCGGTCCTGTAAATCAAATGCTGCTACTGGGCCTGCAGCACTGATTGTGCCACTCACAGGAGCAGCCTATAAATGTAACTCAGACCTGCCACTGCAGTTTCTGTGTGCAGTCTAGTACTGCCATGTCGACCTGACAAGTGCACCCACTTGACAGGCCCTTACCTTCCCTTTTATTACATATGAGTCACCCCTAAGGTAGGCCTAAGGTAGCCCCATGGGCAGGGTACAGTGTATGTGAAAGGTAGGACATGTACTGAGGTGAGTGGCATGTCCTGATAGTGAAATACAGTGTATTACGTTTCTCACTATTGAAAGACTATCTGTCCCACAGGATAGAATGGGAGTTTATTTATAACATCTTATAAATATAACTTCCCATTGGGACAAGATAGATAGATGGAGTTTAGTGTGCCTTAACTCAGAATATAAAAATGCATCTTTTAGGAAAGATGATTTTTATATTGTGTTTGAAAATACCAATTTTAGAAAGTGGGTATTTTCTTGCTTAGCCATCCTGTGTGCCTCTGCTGGTTTGTGTATTGACTGTCTGGCTTTGGAGTGACAGTGGCTGGGGATGTGCATTCTCTCAGACAGCCACCAGGGGAGGGGTTTGATGTGTGTCCTTCCTTTCCTGAATGAGTCAGGGCTGGGCTGAATAGACCTAGGCTGCATTTAGAGTAAGGGGATGAGATTTCCTTTACACCTGAATGGGCCTGACCTGCTTTGGACAATGCTGTCTCCACCTCCTGCTGGGAAGCTGCCCAGAGAGGACAGAACTGGTTTTTACTAAGCACAGAGCCTCTCTGACACCAGAGAACAAAGAGAAATGGACTATAAATATTGGGGCCCAGACCCCTGAACTTTAGATCACTTTTGGAATTCAAGAGGAACCTCTGCCAAGGAGAAGAGCTG
This sequence comes from Calotriton arnoldi, assembly GCA_963921515.1. Lineage (NCBI taxonomy): Eukaryota > Metazoa > Chordata > Amphibia > Caudata > Salamandridae > Calotriton > Calotriton arnoldi. Next base: position 78,094 of record CAWUFW010003713.1, on the reverse strand, counting down.
GGAGAAGCTGGAGGAGAAGTACTGCCCCTTTGCTGTGTGCTGTCTGGGGTTGGCGTGCAGTAGCTGTTCGTGCCAAGGAGAGGAACTGTGTGTGTATCCTGCTTGACAAAGTATCTCCAATGGCTTGAGGTAGAGCTTGCCCCCTGTTCAAGAAGTCTCAGGAACAGCAAAGACTTCACCATCCTTCTGGGCACAGTCCCTGATACCGCTGGTTTCAGTCGCCGCAGAAGAAAAGAGCAACCGACTCTGTCACCGAGTCCGACACTGGTTCTGTGTCCTGAAGGCACCGCAGAATGCACCGCCGCACTGCGCATTGCATCCTTGGTCTCACCGATGCCGCTGGGTGACCGTCACGGAGCCGCTGCTTGCACGGCGACCTGTGGGTACCGCACTCCACACAGTAGCGGCCCGTGGAGGGAGTGCTGTGGGGCGGTGAGGCGGGGCGGGGGAGGGGTAGGGTGGGGGATAGTAAACTCCGGTCACGGCCGACCGGAGTAATGTAAACAAATAAATAAATAAAACAAATTTCGTTGCGCTCGCTGAAACGCCAAATGCGTTTCAGCGGGCGCAACGAAATTCGTTTTATTTATTTGTTTACATTATTCCGGTCAGCCGTGACCGGAGTTTACTATCCCCACCCTACCCTCCCGCCTCACCGCCCACAGCACTCCCTCCACGGGCCGCTACTGTGTGGAGTGCGGTACCCACAGGTCGCCGTGCAAGCAGCGGCTCCGTGACGGTCACCCAGCGGCATCGGTGAGACCAAGGATGCAATGCGCAGTGCGGCGGTGCATTCTGCGGTGCCTTCAGGACACAGAACCAGTGTTGGACTCGGTGACAGAGTCGGTTGCTCTTTTCTTCTGCGGCGACTGAAACCAGCGGTTCCAGGGACTGTGCCCAGAAGGATGGTGAAGTCTTTGTTGTTCCTGAGACTTTGATTTTGTGGCTAACATGCTTGGCCACTACAATAATTTTAGTACAGTAGGCCATACAAATTGCCATGACCTCCAGATTAATGTTCTACCCATCAATATAGATTTAACTTACCCATTGATTACTACCACCAAATTTTTCAAAGAAGACATGCCATTATAATGCATATTACATGATACACATATCAATCGATTGCTACATAAACTGTCACTATATAAGGTATAGAAATGCCTTTGATTTTGTGGCTAACATGTTTGGCCACTACAATAATTTTAGCACATCGGGCCATACAAATTGCCATGACCTCCAGTTTAATGTTCTACCCATCAATAAAGATTTAACTTACCCATTGATTACTACCACCAAATTTATCAAAGAAGACATGCCTTTATAATGCATATTACATGAGACACATATCAATAGATTGCCACATAAACAGTCACTATAAAAGGTATAGAAATGCCCGTTAAAGCTTCATTTAAAAAAAGTTACCAATCTAATCTTCACATATTTTTTAATTTAGGTATCTCCCTTTTGAATTATATATGTTCATTTATTTAGGTGCATGTTTTAAATGCAAATGCATAAATGCTAATCCCAAAGTATTTGTTTCATTGCAATGTGATAATTCAGCTAGCTTGAATTTATTCAAGTTTTTAGAGTGGCTTTAATTGCATTTCTAATTATGTTTTTTAAATAATGAGCAAGGCTTCATAGAAATGAATATCTTAATTTCTCAGTTTTTAGGCAATGTTTCATAGAATATCAGTAGGTGAAAGGCTAGAAAGGCTACATTATTAATTGTTTATTATGAAGGTGTTAAGCAATCTTCAGACAGAAGGCCTGATTTAGAGTTCCATGGATGGGTTACTCCGTCTCAACGTGGCGGATATCGTTCCGCAGTATTGCAAGTGCACTATATGCAATGGCACTTGTAATACCATGGACACAATATCCATCATGTTTGTGATGAAGTAACTGAACTCTAAATCAGGCCCAGAGCCTATAAACTAGAATAAGGCATTTTTAGATAGATAGGAACTTTGATCCACGGATTTTAGGCAGATGGTCATCCAGTTTCCTTGGTGAAGGCTACAGAGAAGGCACATCGAGTCTTCTAACTTGCTTATCTACTGGGTTGAGGTCATAGCTGCAGGGACCAAGAGACATGAACAGCAGCAGTTTTGATCTTTATTGAACACTGCTTCTGTTGTTCAGAAAAGGTATGTGTGTACAGGCAATCTAAAAAACTTGAGTAGGCCCCTTTTTGATGCTAAGTTTACCTTGGTTAGCTGACGCAAAGGAGGGGTTGAGGATATCAATACAGAAAAACTCTAAAATACCATCATAATGTTATATTTTTCTGTTGTACTGCCTTTTGACAAATATTGATGCCACTATCTTGTTTATTTTTATGATAGCTGCTATTCACATTGTGTGCACTAGGATAGGAGTTTTCTTTTAATACATCTTGAAATATATTCCCAGTTTCCTAGTGTTCTTCAGTGTGTCTATTCATTAAATAAGTCTCACTGGACTAATCATTACCTAATATACACCTCACTCATGTAATGCTCAGTGGGCTGTAGGGGAAGGGGGGGTTTGCAGTCCATTGGGTTCTCTGTCTCATATTGGTATTGTCAGATGGTCTTGGAAACCTTTTCTAAGCCCGTGTTCTGGAGGGAAACCCAGAATACATATTATTACAGTACAACTATGATAGTTTACACTAAGTAACTGACCGCAAAGTAAATAACAGTTAGTGAAATGATGACTGTGTGCCTGATGGCATCCACATCAAGAAGAATCATTACATGCATGCCATTCCTGACAATTCTGCATCATATGCTAAAAAAGTTAAGTTTTGCCTAGACAACAAACAGTTCCACAGCACAAAGGAAGCAAAGCAAGAGGACACCGTTCTCTCGTTCGACTCATCTCACTGTTTAATGGAATGGCCTTGTGCTTTGCTGCAGCTGAAAAAGTCAATTCCCCATAAGTGACACAATAGAATTTGTAATGGTTCGTGGGAGGCGTGCACAATGCCTCTTTCAGTATGGATTGCATGAGATTTATGTGACAGCCAAATATGTCTCTGTCAAATTTGAAAAATAGGAAACACATTTTTCAAGTGCATCACTCACAAAAACACAGAAATCATAGACATTCACCTATGATTTGCCTAGATATGCTATTTTTGCAGGTCACAAACGACTAATTGTATGAGCCAAAGCTTTGGCTTACATCTACGCACTCTTTCGTTTAACCAGACAAAATCCTAAGGAGTAACCCCATTGAAATAGAAGCAAGTTGTAGATTTCTATCAAAGCTCCTAAATCTAAATAGATTTTTCTCCAATGGAAGACTGAATGCAGTAGATAAATTGTACACTTACTGCTTGCATACATTTAATAATTTGTTTGAATTGGCTAAATCTAAAGGAGCGCATCATGGAAATCTATGAAAGTAGAAGATCCATATTTGCACCCTTCTCTAAATGCAACAGGAAATGCAATTGTTCATTGTTATGGCAAAGTGTGAAATGTAGCATAATGCAATTTCCTTTATGTCTCCACATGGAAAATATGTTTTTATCTAGAGAAGGTCCATCCTCTACACCCCTTGAAAATGTGTGTTTTTTTGGTGCACTATCCCTATTTTCTAAGTGATTTCAGTCATTTCTTGGATTAAAATAAGCTTTCCCATGCGAAGTTCGAAAGCCATTGGTAACATTTGTTTATACCCATAAAATGTTGACAATGTGAGGTTACCCAAAATTCCTAATGTCCACATAACTTGGAACACTAATCCTCCCTCTCCTTAAATAGACCTACTACTGCTGAATAGTTCACCAATTTGTGAATTGTCTGCCATTGGAATTTGTGTTTGGATAAATCTGCAAATCTTGATTCAGTGAATAATTATTTTCGTTTTGTGACCACAAATAATACTTTTTTGCTGTAAGTACCACATATGTAAAATGTTTACTGAACTAGACACATAACGCCAAAAATTGATAGCATAATCCAATACTGCTCAGCCATTGATCTACCTATTTGCGTAGGACATATGTCTGCTGCTGTAGGCATTGCAGTGCGGTGCAACTGGTTTCAGCAATTTAACATTTATAAACCAGATACATGCGTAGGGGCTTGGTTGGCGATGGAGGTTGGTAACACCATGGGCAGTGGCTTTTTGGAGACACCAGTTCGGTGTCTATATAGTTCATTCAGCAATGTAAATGCTATTCCCATTTTGTTCCTTTTGAAGATGTCAGTGGAAAAGAAATTAATTTATTTCATGTGTCATAGGGACTCTTGGAAACGCAAACAAGACACTTCTGATGTTGCGCCATGGTCTTACCCCTACTCTGGGGCAGCACTCCCTTGTTTATCTGGCCCCAAATATGAAAAGATAATTCATTTTCACTTCCTTCATTGTTATTTTTGGTTCTGGTGTGGTTCCCTTTTTAGATCTCACTACAGACATTTTTGACAGCTAGGCATACCTCATGTCACCACTAAACAAAATAATCAATACATACCACACAATATAACACCCGGCACACAAATACACACCATATACATACATATACAGAATGTGACTTTGGGTCAGCCCATCTCAGCCATTGCCTTATTTGGGTGACCCCTCTTAAGGTACTAGCCCATGATCTGTGAGGCCCAGAACACAGTGTATCACGGATGTCTACAATAATGTGTACATTTGGCAACATGAATGAGATCTTACTCATACGTCGAGAAGTGTGTGTTGCCCTAGTAGAGACTTGCCCTAACAACAGTGCAAGCAAAGTCACACATTCCGTGAGTGAAGATGGTGTTATGAGTTGACTGATTTTTATTCCAGTCTTTATGCCTTAAAACGTAGTCTGTCTTCCTTATCTATTCTTTATATGTGAACTGCGTATGATTGATACACTGTCCTGCTCATCTGATGCTTTGCTTTTACAAGCACGCTCTGTTGGAAGGCACCCTTGCAAGATGACAGTCTCCTTGCCATCATATTTTAATTTTCATTGTCTACCAACAATCTTTGATTTCTGAACTGTGACTTGTGTCATCATATTTTAATTTTCATTGTCTACCAACAATCTTTGATTTCTGAACTGTGACTTGTGGCTGAACCAGCAAGGACCTTGTCGCAGTTTGCGGAGCGCAGGAAAGAGGCATCCTGAAATAGCTGCCGGCTGCCCATAGGCCACCGCATAACGGTCACCAATAACAGATTTTCAGGTTGTCGATTAGTGTCAGCGTACACTAGGCACCAGTGCAACTTGTCCCAGTGCCCATGCTACCCTCCGCCACTGACTAAAGTTGTGCCATGAGTTCAGCTCTTCACCTAGCAAACTGGGGCCAGTCTATATTCTGCTGTCATTCGTACATTACTCCAGATCCTGCCACCCTCTCTCTCCTCCTCTCTGTCTCCCCCTCTTGTCCCATCTCCCGGAGGGAGCTGCCTCAGTTCCAGGATGCATCTTTCCTGGTCTACCTGGCCTCGGTTCTTTGATCTTACCACTCCACGCCTTGGATACTCTATCCAAAGCCTCATGCATGCTAAATAGCAATGTCTTGTGCACTGTTGTGTCCATAGATTAGATTCTCTTCTGAAGAATGTGTAATTAGGTGATGAGGTGCGAAGAAATGACGGGTACAGCATGCCGAACCATGTTATACTGGAGCCTGCCCACTGTCACAGCTTATTCCTACCAGCATATTCCATCGTGAGTCCCCATCCCCTACCTATTCCCTGTATTGTGACCCCTGTATGTCCTCCTCCATAGTTCACTCCCTATATCAACATGTAAACACTAATCTCTCTGGCCTCCATGCAACCCTCTGTACTCCTCCCTGTATTATCCTTCATCTGCCTATAACCCCTTTTTGTCCCTTCACATTCTGCATACTCTATCCCATACAGCGCATCCATACTCTCTGAAACAGTTCCACTGTATTTCAATCTATCTATGTCTGCCCATTATACATCATTCTATGCTCGCCTGCCTAGAACACTCTTCTGAGTCTAGCCCATTAAATATGCTACCTCCACAAAACACCACCTACGTCTCCTTTCACACCCATTAGCATCCTATATTCTCCATTCCAGAAGTGTCCAGCGTAAATCCAGAGAAGCAAGAACCATTCCAGGTATTCGGGGCATCTGTATTAGGCGAATTTACATGTAATACATTTAAATTGAACTCATTTACATAGTTGTTATCCTGGAAATCTGGCATTGACTAGCCCTCCTAGACCCTTCTTAGACACCCTTGCACCCTCGTTAGACCATATCTCCTGTCTTTACTCCTTTTACCTTCAGCCTGTGCCACAATCTTAACCTGATATCTGCATCCTTGTCTATATCCCATACTAAACACAGTGACCGGTTTTCTGCCTTAGAGCAGCCTTGACTCACTGTCTTACCCCCACACTTTACCACCTATGCTGCTCATGAGTTCTCTATACCATTCTCTATTTCTCCTTAACCCAGTATTCCAACCCACTGTGCTCATCTGCAGTGGCGGCTGGCATGGTTCACGGATGGCGGGGCGGGCGTGCAGGGGGCGCAAGTGGCAGTGGAGGGGGGAAACGGTGCGCAATTAAAAAATATATATAATAAAAAAACACTTACCTTGCAGCGCTGGGTCGCGCGTCTCTACTCTCCTTGTCAGACAGGCACAGGAAGTACAGCCAGGCTCCCCTGACCAATCACAGTGCTGCAATGCAGCATTGTGATTAGTGAGCACCCAGGCTCCCCTGACCAATCACAACCCTGCAATGCAGCATTGTGATTAGTTTTGAGTGTCCTGGTTCAACGCTCAACCAGGGAATGGGGAACCTGGGGTTGTTCTTCACGCAGGCTGTAATGCAGCCTGCATGGAGAATGGGGAAAGTGCGCATGACTGGTTTGGGAGACCCAAGAGGGCTGACCAAACAGTCATTGTTCACATAGGAGTGGGCAAACCACTCCCCTCCTGCCCTGCTCCGAGAGCAGAGCAGCCCCACTCACCCTCCCGCCCGCAAAGAGGCAGGAAACATAAAATGATAATAACTTATTATCCTTTTATGTTTCTTCTTCCTCGAAATGCTTAAAAGCAGTGGGGCGACGCTCCTCCGCCATAGCGGAGGAGCTGCCTCCTCATCTGTAAAGCTTCTCGGTCTTTTGTTACCAATGTCTCTTTTGCCCCAACTTTATTACGTTATACCACCCTTCTACGTTCTATATTTCCCTCTTTTATATATACATGCCGCTTCTTTCTGTATTTTATATTTCACTCTGTCGCCAAGTAGTCATCCGCGCCCGCTGCCCCACCATGTGAGTCCCCTTTATATCATCTTCCTTGCTTATTTTACACCCCATTGTGTGAGAAGTACCCTTTGGTGACTGGGTTTTACTTGCTGGGCTTGTTCTCATCTTACACACTTTAGGGCCTGTACTCCCTAAAATTCTGAAACCCTGGCTCAGGAAGCGATGATCCTGGAGCACGCCTCGTCTCCATATTTGTATCTGTGCTGATGTGTCTCTCAAACACAAGCCATCAAATAGCTTATGGTCTATTAAGAACCGAGGCAAATGACTGGGCTCCTTTCAGACTAAATTAAGCAACTGAGTCCTGGGTCACAGACTATTCTTCTTGTGGAACAGCCTTGTCCATCCTTCATGGCTATAAATTACACCGTAAACACAGAATCGGATGCCATGTGGAGGAGGTGTCACTTTTATCTATAAAAGCTTTTCAAAAATACTATTCTGTATCTACAGACATTCAGCAAAGCCGAAACGTTCCTATTTTCTTTGCTCTAGGAGCGCTCATGTCCAAATATTAGGCTCTATTGTATGGTTTGGCACTGAACCGACTCAAGCGTATCGGTAACCAATCAGAACAGCAGTGGAGAAAAGATGTCTCTTGAAAACAGGTTTCTATATATCAAATCTATAAATTCAACATGGTGTGACGTTTCAGAAAAAAATGTGCTAAAGGGGTAGATTTTCCATTGACCACCAAATATGAGGCCCAGGCGATATGCTGTACAGAGTGCACTGACCCTCACCCACCAAGGTGGCATGCTTCATCATTGGGCCATGCTCCAGTTTGGGTGGGATGTGCAAACCCGACTGACTCCATGAGGATCCCTTTTTGAAGATCTTTTCTAGAGTACAAAAGTGAATGGACCTTTGCTTTTGATGTGCCCTTTGTTCATTTTTTTAATTATAAGTTTTTAGATGGGGTGGAATTGGGTGACATTATAATTACCTTTGGCTAGACGTAGTAGTAATTTATTTGTTTAACTGTTTGCACTATCCATGCTCAGATTAAAAAGGCGGGAGACTTGCAGGAAATAAATCATCATCCCTTAAGTTCAAGGTTATTCAATCTTGGTCGACCTGTTTCTTGCTTAGCTGCCCCTAAGGGCCTATGGCATTCATCAGGACCTATGCAGTATATCCTAATATAATTCCAGATATCAAAGCCAGGAGGAAATATAATGTAGCAATTCGTAGAGGCAGAACTACCTACCAGGCAAACCACATTTCAACTGCATCAAATATAACTCAGCGGTTCCCTGCCCGCTAGCATTGACTTTGCACTGCCGCTCTCGGGTGGGACTATGTCCGACAGACTTCTACTCCACCAAGGCAGGGCTAGAGCAGAGGAGACGCCGTGCTTTGAAAAGCGCTCACCAAGTTCCACAGCCCGGGACGCGCTGGTCGCGCCAGGGCCCACCGGGCCAAGAGTGGGTCCGTCTGTGCCCGTCTGCATCCGTACGAGGCTGAACTGGACTCCCTCACTTTGAATTTCACCCCTGAATGGATTTGCGATCTTGCCTATGCGTGGGGCTCTACTTTGGTAAGGTGAGACGTCACAGCGCATCTGTTATGGGGAAGCGCAAGATAGACAGGGGAAAAGTTACTGCACGCCCTTCTGTTTGTATTGACAGCCTGCTGGAAAGGGTTGTTAGGATTGTTACAAATGAAAAAGAATTGACTGAGCGCATATTGTCACTGGACCTTGGGGTGTTGCCGGCTCCACTGCCTGATGGTGATATTACAGTCAAAAAGCCTAAGCCCAAGAATGGTGATGATCAACAGCCCAACATCGCTTGCCCCAATGCTTGCACCAATATGGCTGCCAGTGATGAGCCTGATCAAGGTAATCCCTCGATGTCACATCCTCTTTCTGCCTCCGCTACAGACGTTAAGCACAAAAGAGAGCTGGGGAACTTAGCGGCTGTAAAAAGGAAACAGACCTTTCGTTCTATTACTAATAAGAGTCAACTACTTTCCTGGGTACAGCCTTTGCCGGCATTTCAGCCACAAGCTGAATTAACCCCCCTATACAATCCTCCGGCTGTCAGACTGATGTCATCTTATTTCTTCATTCCCCCCTACTTGAAGCCATTTGTACTAAAGTTAGCAACATTTTTGAAGAGAAATTCAAGCCTTTATCGAGCGCTTGGATCGCCTTGAGGACCGCCTGAGTAGTGTCTCCATCCATTCTCCCCCAATGGATATGGGCTGTGTTAGAAATGGGATTTCTGGTTGGCTAGGGCAAGCGCCTAAGCCAGGCAGAAACCACCACTCTAGTCAGGGCAAGGGAGTTACACGCTGAAGATAACCCCTGCTCACCCTCTTGGTAGCTTGGCACGAGCAGTCAGGCTTATCCCAGAGGCAATGTGTAAAGCGTTTGTGCAACACACTCACACAGCAGCGACACACTAGGCACACTACAAAAGAAACTCCACACAAGGTTATATAAAAATAGCCTTTGTATTATCATAAACACATTAGATCATAATCACACATATACACTGTGCCAACTGGCGCCAGGTGGTAATTTACAGGGGATTATATAAATGACAGGGCCAATCGGGCCGCTGTCAGAACCATTATAAAGCACAAGTAGCAAATATAAAACAACCAGTAACTACTGGTAAAATACTGTACTCAGCATCATCACAAGCAACATAAACGCATTATGTCTGCATCACATTAGGCATAAACACATTATGCATTACATTTGGCATAAACACATTATGCAATAGCATTAGGCATCACCGTGGGGCCTTGCGCCCTGCCAACACCATAAAAATGACCCTAGGCCAACTGGCCTTCCTCTGGGGCCCAAATGCCCTCTGTCCCAAAAGTCAGGGCGCTAAATCATAGGGCCTTCCAAATGGCCCTCTTGGCAGCCAAGACAGTGTGCGTGATGCACTGGGGCATGGGGTGCATCTCACCCCTTCCTCCTTATGACAAGAATTGCCCCCCTGTTGCAGCTGCCCGCGCTCTCGCGGTGCAGCTGGGGAAAATGAGCCGTGGCACTACAGTGCCTTGAGAGCCCCACTGCGGGACTCTTACAAACAAATTGCCCCCACATTGCAGTTGGCCGCGCTCCAGCGGTGCAGCTGTGGAAATTGGACACCGGCCCCGCAGGGCCACTCAAGCCCCTCTCACCGGGTCTCTAAAATGCCAGGCGCCCACGTAGCAACCGCCCGCAATCCACGGTGCGGCTGGAAAGCAGCCCCTGGTGCCAACACTTCCCAATGTAAGCCCCACTCACTGGGGCTGTTCGGGTGCCACTCCTGGCACCAGCAATGCTTCGTGGAGCCCCCCTCACCGGGGCTCCTCAGGCCAATGACTTCGCGGGCATCCGCAGGCACTGACGGAGCTCCTCCCCCGGCCCTCTACTCACGGGCAAAGTCTTGGTCGTCTTTTGGCCGCTCGCCAGCACGGGGTAGGCTCCCGCCTGGCTTCTGCTCCACGAGATGGAGCCCGCAAGGCCCCCACTCTTCTGGCCACACGCAGGGCTCCCACCAGCACACGGGGGCCCCGCCTTCCTTCAGGCACACTCGGCCTGACTTCCGGCTACTTCCTTCCTGCCGGCCGGCCCCGCCTACAACCAGGCAGCTTGCCTGGCTTCTGGGTCGCTGCTCGTGGTGCGGCGGCCTCTTGGCATACCAAAATGCGGGATGGGCTCCCGCTCTCTTTCTGGAAGCACCCGAAATGCGGGGTGGGCTCCCGCTTCACCACAATGCGGGGTAGGCTCCCGCTTCACCAATGCAGGCACCAACATGCGGGGTGGGCTCCCGCTCTGTTCCGATGCAGTGTTGGGGAATCCCCATGCCGGGATTCCCTCAGGACGATGTGCAGCTCAGCGCTGCCGAGCACACACGCTCCTCTTGTCCTGGCAAAGTTTGGAGTCCCCCTCTCTGGGGCTACAGCAATACCGAGGTAGCGCTCACGAGGCGCTAGAATCCAAGAGTCAAAAAGCAAAGCTGGGCCCAGGCAGGCCAGCTCACAGGGCCCTCCAGCAGAGGGGCAGTACTTCGTGGCGGTTCCTCCTGGGGCCCAGCAGGCACAAGTAAGCACCCACACAGCACAACAACATGGGGTCACAGCCCCAATATTTATACAGGGTTTCTATTTGTTCTGCCCTGGCACAGGGCTTGGGGAACCAGTCTCAACTGGTTCTGGGGGGTACTGGAGCACTTTGTGTACAGTGCTCACACCCTCCTTTAACAGGTGGGGGCTCGGTCCTCAGACACACCACAGGGGGGCGGAGCCAGCATTGAACAAGGCAGGCACAGACCTATTCAGGGTCAGGGGCTACTCCTACCACTACTCCAAATGCAGAGCTGCCCATTCAGCCTAGCGCTGACTTACCCTGCCCTCCCTGGAGCCACACACCTCACCAGCCCCTGTCACTCCAGAGCCAGACATGCAATACACATCAGGCAGGCAGTCACAGAGCACACAGAAATGCCAACTTCTAAAAGTGGCATTTCTAAAATAGTGCTAATTAATCTGCGCACACCATTACGCAGCATTTATTATTACTATTCCAAACGTACCAAACTTGACCACGCTGCTCCTCTCATATCAGGAATTACCACTGAAACACTTATCAGGGAATCCCCAATGCATTCCTATGGGAGGGCAGCCTCACAGCAGTGAGAAACCAAAATGGCTGTTTGTCACTACCAGGACATGTCACACACTTGAGGTACATGTCCTACCTTTTACCTACAATGCACCCTGCCCATAGGGCTAGCTAGGGCCTACCTTAGGGGTGACTGACATGCAGTAAAAGGGGGGGTCACAGACGTGGCACACCCTTTAGGTGCCAAGTCACAGCAGCAGTAACACTGCACGCACAGGCCCTGCATTGGCAGAGGCCTGAGACAGGTTTGAAAGGCTACTTTGGTGGGTGGCGCAATCAGCGCTGCAAGCCCACCAGTAGCATTTAATTTACTGGCCCCGGGTATATTAGTTACCACTTTACTGGGGACTGATAGGTAAATTAAATACGCCAAACAGGTGTAGACCAATCTTACCATGTTTACCACAGAGAGCACACGCACTTTACACTGGACAGCAGCGCTAAAGTGCCCAGTGTCCTAAAATCACCAACACCAGGTCAGAAAAAAGACTAGGAGGAAGGCAAAAAGTTCAGGGATGACCCTGCAAAAAGGGCCAAGTCCAACAGGCTGCTAGATAATGTACAGGCTTTGTCAGATTCTCTCAGCGGGGGCCATCTCAAAAGGGAATAATTCCAGGGGGGGGGGCAGTTGTGAATGCAGAAAATGCAGTTCAATGTGGGCCACAGAAACCTGGATCGCCAGCTCAGCTGATTAACGAAGGAAAAGGTGCATTAGCCACTGTTCCTATCCACGCCCAGACAGAGGGATTCAATACCATGCATCAATTCAGATGTACGCCCAAAAGTCCCCAATGAGCAGCCTGGTTTAGGAGTTCCCATTCGAGTCCAGCATGAAAACTGCCACAAGCCAAATAAAGTCTCACTGGGCTTGCTCCCCACTGCTTGTCCCTATGTTCTAGTTTTAGCTGGAGTGCCACCTTTGATAGACTCTCAAAGTGAATCATCAGGGGAGCTACGGAATAAATGTGTCGATTGGCTTAGCAAGCACAAGGTTTTTAATCCCTTGAGAATTAGTAAGATTTTAATGGTGCGGAGGGTGCGGTGGGTGGGTTGCACAAAGAAAGACATTGATGGAGACTGTATTGTTGTTAAGTTTCATAGGCCATTAAGCATTAGAAATATATTGAGGCAGCAAGAGGTCATTGGTTGTAACAACACTAAAATTTGCTCCCTCCCTCTAGGCTACTTCTATAAACCAGTAACATTAAGAGCCCCGCTCACTTTCTTTTGCACATCATAATAGGTTCTCTACCCTAGATGGCCTTGACGGGCTTGATTGACTGAAGTCCAAACCAGTAGCTAGGGTTGGATGAGCACCTATTATCCCTGAAAGCGAGCCCCCTTCCAATGCTCTTCCTTGTCTGGGGAATGTTGTAGGCCATGGCGACCTTCCGCTGAAAAATCTGAGTTGGAACGTAGCTGGCCTGCAATCTAAGATCCTGATACCAGATTGGCTATCTTTCATTAGACAATACGATATTTTAATGTTCCAGGAGACCTGGGCGACACATAAAATATCTATTGCCTGTTATGTATGTCACAATATCTTTGTAACCCCTTCCAGATCCGATCGTGCGTCAGGTGGGCGTGACATTTGGGTGAATATCTTGGCAGGGGGTTGTGTCAAGGAAATAGAAATCGAAAATTATAATTTCCAGGAAGTGAGGTACAAAAGGGTTCCAAAGTTATATTTAATTGACTTTTACAATAATGACTTTACTAATATTCCTAATACTAAATTTCCCATATTATTTGACCATATATCACCTCTTTACAAAATATTATCAGTGATAGCTTTCAACTGGCAGGTTTTTGTTTAGGGGTGATTTCAATGCTAGGCTTCCCCCACAGGCCAACCCTTTGTGCACGTTTAGCACAGTTACTATAAATAACTGCACCCACGCCCAGAATAGTATTGACACCATGGGCTTGGAACTGATCTATTATTTAGCATCTTACGACTTAGATAATGTTATGGATATTGCCGCCCAAAGCAAAATATTGCTACCCACTTATTGGGGCAGAGGTTGTGCATCCACAATCGATTACTTTTTCATATCACTCAATTTGGAGGAATTACTGCTGTATGGCAAAGTTGTTTCTTCAAATTACGGGGATCATAACTGTATCGAGGTTGTATTCATATTGTCTCTCAAGCCTAATTATAGAGGGGAATGTGGAGCGAGAAATCTTAAACCATCTACTGACGGCTTAAGGTTAAAATGGAGAGAAGTTGCACCTACCCACTTGTTTCATAAAGTGACCAAGGAGAATATGGACCTGGTCATGGCTTGTTTAACCAAGAATGATATTGCATACCCAGCATTTGTGGCATTTACTCAGCTCTCCTCTAATATTAGGAAAGAGCTAATGAGACCTTCACGCGCAACTGTCAACAGACCCAGATGGTTTAGTCATGAATGCTCTGTTGCCAACTGCCAACTACGCGTGGCCCTTATGGCCAAACCTAGGAAACCCCTGGAGGTGACACTTTTACGAAAGAAATACAAAGAGGTTACCACAGCAAGAAAGCAGGAAGTAGTGGATCATCAATGGGGATCACTAGTTTCGGTGGCAAATAAAAAGAACTGTAAACTCTTTCGGTTGGTTGTGAAAGATATGCGACAAATGAATCAGGTATCAACCCCAATTATTTGTAATATTACTAGTGAGGTTTGGGAGTCACACTTCACTAACATCTATGCTGCCACCTCATCAGAAAGTAAACTCTTCGTGGCTCCCCTTCACGAGGCAGTGCATCTGACGTTGGGTGAGGTTGAAGACGCTATAAGCTAGATTATTGCGGGCAAGTGCCCTGGCCCTGACAGGGTACCAATGAATCTTATTAAGCACAACCGTGAATTCTGGGCTCCATAATGATTGAATGTTTTCAACAGTTTGGATCATTCTCCTTTACCAAGCCCATGGTCAACCTCTATTATAGTTCCTATTTTTAAAAGGGCAACCGTTCGCAACCTGGCTGCTATAGGCCCATTTCCTTGATAGATACTCATTAAATATTATGGGAAGTGTCTTATACAGTAGGATAAAGGAATGGGCAGAGAAGTCCATCCTATACCCTTGCCAATATGGTTTTAGGAACAAGGTCGGCACAGTTCAGCAGTGCCCTAATCTCAATCTGATCATTGGGAAATACACCGTAGCCTAGCAGTCCCCTCTATATTTAGCGTTTATGGACTTTACCTCCGCCTTTGACTGCGTCATTCGCTCAAAGCTGTGGTCAAACCTTTTAGCATGTGGGATGGACGAAGCACTGGTGCACTTTTTAGCTTATTTGAACACGGACATGAAGGCCAGTATTAGAATAAACATTCAGAGGGAGGTTTCTAAAGATATTGCCATTTTTCAGGGTGTACTTTAGCTCCACTTTTATTTATTTTATATATTAATAATCTCCACCCTTTTTACTAACTATCACCCGTGATGTTCCTAAAGTTAAAGGCTCTTTTTTACCGTCCTTGTATGTGGACGACGCTCTGTTGATGGCTCGCACACCAAGGACTCTGCGTCTTCTAGTCCAAGGATTTGTGGATTTTATGGCCACACTAGACCTACGTACAAATTTACCAAAATCTTATCTTATGGCCTGCGGCCCGAGGAAGTGCAATATGTCCTCTCTCATTGTTGGCAATCATAGCTTAAAATGCACTAGCACTTTTTCTTATCTGGGTCTAGTCTTTGCTGCCAGTGGTTCATGGACTGCGCATATTGTCCATTGCAGGAATACATTTTCTAAGGCGATCGGCTCATTGTTTAGCCTACCGCAACCCAGGAGGGGAGGAGCTTTCATGCCTTTTCTGCAAATTTTCACAATGCAATGTCTTCCGATGGCTACATATTGGGCTGAGGTATGGGGCATTGCCAAATGCAATACTATCCAGGCAGAAGAAGATATAGTTTGCCCAAGGGTTTTGGCGGCTCCCATCTCCTCTCCCCACTTTATCTGTCACAGTAAATTGAATTGACCCTTTATAGAAGATTATATTAGTGCCTGCCCTCACTTGTTGTGGTTAGCAGTATGGAAAAACAAGGAGGCAAGCCTTACATAAGATATTATCACGAATTGCCTTAACTGCGAAAAAGTCATGAACATCCCTTGGTTAACAGGGGTAGAAAATTATCTGCGTAAGATTGGCTACCAGCACCTTTTTGAGAATCTTGAGGGTAATCATGCTATTAGTAAAAAGAAGTTGCAGCTAGCTCTGTACACATTTTTTTGTGACTGAAGATTCGCAACAGAGATCAGGAAGACACATGTGGCAGTATATTGGAACTTGAGAGCCGATAGATTAATTGCAGGGTACCTTACTCCCGCTGGGAGAAAAGCTTATTGTTCCGCTTTAGGGCTGGCACTGTCAAGTATCTGTTATGCTTCCCCCTGACTGTCAAGCAAATATTGATTCTTTGCCTTGTCCATGTAATGGGAGTTCAGGTCAATCCACACTGCACTTTTTATTTTTCTGTGGCTTTTATTATATGTACAGAAAACTTATTTTGCTCCCCTTAATAAAGAGGCGCAACATTACAGACTTTAGGGTAGGATTAGCCGGGTTTGGTGGTGCAGTGGACTAATGCATCCACTGTAGGGGCCTGTGTTTGACCTCATGATCACAGGTTCTAATCCCGGCGGGTCCACTCAGCCTTTCATCCATCTGAGGTCGATAAAATGAGTACCGTTGGGTAACAATATACATCTGTTATTCAGCGCCTTGAGACCCTTGGGTGATACGTGCGCTTTACAAATACACATGTTATGTTATTTAGTATGTTACTTCAATTCGATGGTGAGTCAATTGCTCACCCAGATGCTTTCCTGAGAACTGTTGTCCAAGCCCAAAATTCGATGAATACTGACTACATTTTTAAGTAGTATTGTCTCATGCACGCTCGATATGATATGAAGTTTAACTGTATATTTATGAATTATTTTAATTTTTCATATGTTTTATTGCACACGTTTTATGTGTTTTTATTGTGTACGTTTGTACTTTTGTGGATACTTTTGTACCCGAATAAAGATGAATTAAATACAACTAAGGAGGCTTTGAAAATCGTCGAATACATATGCCACCCTAGCTCCACTCACATGGTAATGTCTCTGAGACCCTGTGTTAAGAATTGGTAGACTACTTTTCCTCCAAAATTGAGAACATTTATAATATCTTTCCTCCGACTGTCCCGCAAGATTCAACCAATTATAGCAACGGCACACCTAATAGTGTGGATGGGACTATGTCCCCTGAACTCCACTGAGCACTGTCTCATTAGTATTCTACATTTCTACTACCAAACCTGGTTCCCTTCTTGATCCATAATCCCTGTAAACTCTCCACACTTTTCGGGAAATGTTTGCACTAATTGTTTGCAGAATATTTGTAGCGCCTCTCTCAGCACTGGTTCAATCCCTTCTCTATAGAAACACGCTATTGTTTCCCCACTATTAAAGACACCTAACGTGGATCCCCAGATTCTCCTAATTGTTGACCAATCTTTTACTCTCCTACCAATCCAAACTTACAGAGTCAACAGTAAATGGCCAGCTTTCATCCCTTCTCAAGCAACACAGATTCTTTGACGAAGCACAAACTGGCTTTTGGCCTAAGCTTGGAAAGGAATCTGTTGTTTTAGATGCACTCCATAACCTTCCGTCTTCTTGACAGAGGGTCATTATACTCCTTGATCTCTACAGCATTCAGCACTGTCTCTCACCCGCCTCCTGAAATGTCACCAGGGGCTGGGGGTGTAGGATGTAGCATTAAAAAAGGTTTGCTTCCTTTCTTCAAGAACACACTCAAGCAGTGTGCCTTTCGACGTACCAATTGTCTTTTGGTCCATGCCTTAGGGCGTATCAGAGGGATCGGCTTTGATCCTCCAGCTGTTCAACCTTCATTTGGCCCCACTTGTACACTGATCAGAAGTCTTGGCATAGGTTTTTATTGCTATGGTGACAACAGCTGTTTTTCCTTTAGCACTGTCCCCAATACACGCTTTCTGTGTAACTGCTTCTCTGACATTTGGTCCTGGTGGGAGCTAATCAATTAAAGTTTAACATCACCAAATGGAAATTATCAGTCAAGGGACTTCATCTGCTAATATTGAAATGTGTTGGCCTTCCTGCAGGGATTACACCCCTACCCCAGTCCTCTAGACGCACAATTTAGACATCATCTCTGAAAAGCGTCTGTTCTCCAGCCATTTACTCTCCAAACTCGCAGATTCATGCTTTCTGTTTCTACATATCTTAAGGTAGATACTCCCCTGTCTTCCATTGACCTGTTGGAAACCAATAGTCCTGGTGTTCATCTCCTCCACACTTGATTCTGTCATGCTGTCTATCTCTGCCTGCCACACTATCTAACAAACTGACTGCAATGGATTCAAAATGAGGTGGTCTGCCTCATCTTAGGACTCCTCTGCTCTCAACATACATCACACCATCTGTGCTCTGTTTACTGGCTTCATACATGTAAGTGCATTGTCTTAAACATCTTGTGCATTTTTCACAAGGCTTTCCACCACAGTAATAGGATTAATCTGTGAACGCTTGAACAAATATAACCCAGCCTGCACTCTTCGATCATCTGTTGAGGATCTCATGTTTATTCCCCATAATAAAAAATCATTGTCATGCAAATACTTTCAAAATTTGTAATTTCCTCCTGTTAACTATCCGTAAAATTGAATCTCATACTGTCTTTAGGAAAGCTACTAAAACATGATTATTCCCGTCATCCGCCACATGGTAACTTGATTTCAAATGCAATTAGATAAGCACCGGTATATATCTATTTAAAATTTCTTTCATACATTCACATGTTTGTGGAAATGAAAGCAATGATTAATTTCAGTGTACAGCAGAAAAGTTTCTAAAGGAAAGGCTATGAAAGAGAACAAATTAAAGTTTAAAACAATGCACTTCTTTAGAGAACACCAACATAGTTTTCTGCCATACACAAATGATCTCCTACCCACTGTGGATGCACGTTTTTCTGTAATGCCAGGTGTTTTTGCATATTCTCTCAGACTGTCTGTGGCAAACTATGAGAGGAAGAAAGGGTATCCGGAGGAGGATAGCAGTATCCAACATGGGTCTAGGAAGGTTGCATCAGTACCAAATATTCAGGATAACTAGTGACTATGTAAACGAGTCCTACATTTATCCTGCGTGGATGTGTAGTATATCTGACATGGATTTGGCCCCCTGAGTCATGTGTTGAACACCCTAATATAACCGAACTTCAGAACTCGGGGCAATGAGATTGTCTATATCAAGTGATAACATCCCCTTTTCTTTCTCCAATAGTTGGACTGAAAGCTGAGCTTTTTTTCTTGCATACCCCGATTGGGCAACAGCTTGTGAGTAGATATTTCTCCCTTCTGTGCGAATTGCTACTACAAGTCTACAGGACCATTCTTTACCAGATGATAAATGATGTAGATTTTACATATGCATGTTTGTATGTGGTAATTATATTGAGCGAAACTAGCCGAAAGGCAGGGAAGGTTAAACAGGGTAAAAAGGCAAACTTAGGGGCTCATTACGATGACGGACGTAAGCCCATCCGTGCTGGTGGCGGAAAACCGTCATGTCGTCCACCCCAGGTGCGGTCATTGCGACCACCAAATCACAATGGTCCTTCTACCGTCCGCCGCGGTCTGTCAGGTTCCGCACGTTTTCTGCGTACGCAAGGGTGGCGGACGGAGCAAACTGAGCAGGATCGGCGTGCGGAAACACGTTCCGTCCGCCAACCAGATCACGATGTTGCAAACAGCCCTTCCCACCGCAGCGTAAAAACCACCACGTTGCGGATGGCGGAAATACAACAACGGAGAGGAAGAGCCGACACAGAAGCCATCTAAACCACCGGAGCCGCCATGGATCCAGCGCCACAGGCCTTCCCGCTGCACTACCTGCTGCACCTCCGGCAGACAAGACGCTGCAGCGCCCAACAGCAGAGGTACGTACCAAACATCTCCACGCATGCAACCCCTGAACAACTACAACTCCCAGCAAGCGTGGCGGCACCACGATGAACGTGGCAACCTGCCAAATGCAAAGTGCGAGGCCCACCCAATCCCCATGAGTGACCCTCGGTGCCCCTGAAGGCAATTGGGGCCAATGACGAGCTCCGCAGTTGCAGAGCAAGCACACCGCAATATCAAAATATGTACGCCGCCGAAGGCCCCCATTGGCTGATGGCTCATTCGCAAAGTGTGTGCCACACCGCGGCGGCCCGGAAGCTGCGACCGCAACCCTGCATCATTCAATTGGAGCCAATGCGTGTCATCGCTGCGGATGCCAGCTCCCGCGCATGCGAACACATACTGCATTTGCATTGGCGACCTGCGAATTACATCACACATCACAGCTCATTCATTCGCCCAAAGTGATTGGTGCACCCTATGTGTAATGTCGTGGGGCACGAGGCACCCATGCATAGAAGGTAACCACACAGACACTGTACTTGTATGGGAGAACTGGCCCAGGGCACATGCGTCCAGCCCCGTTTGTTGGCAGGGTCACAGGTCCAGTGATGCCTGTGCAGGGTGGCTGTGGAGTGGGGGGTAAGCCAGCCCTCTGGGAGTGGCTGGTACATCAGAACAACTAGAACAGTGACCAGCTGCTCACTACACTGTGAAGGGATGAGAGAGTCTGACCTTTGAGTCAAGTCTTCACACACATGGCATGTCCAGGAAAGGAGAGTGAAATTACATACATCGCCATGCCTCGTGGCCAGCATGGACTGAAATGAGGGAAGGAGTCAAAAAGGATAAAGGTCTCTCGCACTGTACCAATGTTGTGTAAAGAAACATCCAACCAGTGAACATCGCTTGAATATCCCTTGACATCTGACTGGCGCCTCTTCGCCAGGGTTCATCCTGTGAAGGGCCAGTGACGTAGGCAGACAATCTGATGTGTCCGTTGTCTGCAAATCAGACATACTTGTAAACCCTAGCACTCCCAACACACGTACTGGTGTGGCGTGCAGTGTGCCTAGCTGCCATTGCCTGCAATTGTTCCCACACACGTCCCGAGTCAGTGCTTCTCCAGACCAAACGCCCTCAAGAATCCTGCCCACCAGTATGGATGACATGTGATTACCACACCTTGTGAACCTCATTGGCTTCCGTGACATTCCCTGTAGACTGATGTACGTACATACTTGCATGACTGATTGTCTCTGTACAATGTGTGCGTGACGTAAAGTACTGTCACACCCTACCCTGATATCAGTAGCGCCATACAACAAATGAAATGCACATGAGCGAGTGGCCATGGAGAGATGAAGGGCGCTGGACGAGGGTGGCAGAGAGGGGAGTCGAGGAGGAGGGCATGAGTGGGAGCATGAGAAGTGTCACTTGCCTGATACTCCCACCTCAGGTAACCTCCTCCTCCCATCATGAGGACCCTTCATGGATAAACACACTACATGAGAGTGACAACATCTAGAAAGAGAATTTGGAAGGAAAGAATGCATCTCCCTGGCCCCTGTAAAACTGAGGAGAGATAAAGGAGGGCCCTGAAGCAGGCCTGGCGAGAGACACAAGTGACAAATCGGGCACGCAGTGGCCCACCCGAATGCCTCATTGGACCACGCAAATAAAGAGTCCAGGAGCCGGAACTGCCTGGGAGGCATACCAAATGTTAATGGGAGCCATTGATGGAACACACATTGGCCACGTACCACCACAGGCAAGTGAACCCATCTATAGGATCCTCAAACACTACCACTCCATCAACGTGCAGGTGGTACGACAGGCGGAGCAGATCATCTCACACGTGTGTGCAGAGTATCCGGGGTCGGCACATGACTGCTACATCTGGCAGACCAGCAACATCACCACCGCTCCCAACCCACACATGCCCAGTGACGATGACAGTGGTGAGGAAGAAGGCCTTGACCAACGACAACAGCTCATCGTCAACTACTTCCGTTGAGTGTGATTCAACAATAATCGACTATGACTGTGTCTGTGTGCCTTGCTGTTGTCTCACAGACTTTGACAAATGTTCATGTGAGTTCGTACACATACTGGACTATGCGCAGGATTTGAGAACCTGTGCATGCAGGGACTGAGCACAACGAAGCACCCCTACGCACAGGACACCATTGCCATACTGCCTCACTTGCTCTCCTACTCACTCTGAGGCATACAAGCGCCTGTACACAAGCAGACAAGTCGAACACAAGAAACGTTTCCAAATGTGAAGATCTTACTACAGTGTCAAAGCATGCAACATACGTGCCATAACAGGCAGAAAATGCATGATTACCCAACCAGTAACCACAGTGACATGTCCATTTAACATGAAGCAAGATGTCGCATCAATAATCACTCTGGACGTAGAACCACGAGCATATCCCCCCACCCCCTGCAGGTAGGAGTTGTATGGGATGTCCCTGGTCTATGGGCTTTGTCAGCAGAACCCATCCCTCTGCCTATGTATGGTGACATTTGCAACACATTTGCTGTGTCGCTCTCATCACTGGATGGATCACTCTCCAGGTGTGGGCCATCTAGCCTGCATTCCCATGTCATCCAAAGGGGATCCGTGTCCTCTTGCAGCTGTGAGACTTGGTTGGGTCGGGGTGCCAGGGCCACACCAGAACAGAATGACAAGGGACAATGTCCTCCGACCACGGACAGAATGTACAGACAGGACTCTAGGACCGTGCAGAGGACAAGCTCTGCGGACACCTCCCATGTGACAGACATATACCAAGGTACTTGCAGGGCACAGGTCCCAAAAAAATAAGTGGGGGGACTGACCAAGTAAGACCTCACAACGTTACGACGTAGCGCTAAGAAAGAAGTAAAATAGATTTTGTGCAAACACTGGGACAGACTAACCCATCTGACAGTCTCACAGTGTCTGCATTGATACACATGGACAGAACACAGGCAAAAGCATGCCTCCCTTAAGTCCCTGTGAACAGAAGGCAAGCTGTGTGCCTATGTTTCCCTCTGTGGCATCCACATTCAAATGTAAGGTTCAAGGCGGCCCCCAGTCAGCATGTACAAACAAAAGGAGGCCGGATGGCCCCTTTACTTCGGCACGGCTGGAGGTGAAGAAAGGCTCACTCGCTGCCTGCACGTTGCTGCAGGGAATGGAGAGCAGTCAATGTGCAGGTGCTGCTGAACCTGTCCCGGTAACTGGAGAGTACTCCGGGACAAGTTATGCATATTCCTGTGGGGACCAGCATCCTGGCAGGGGGGACAGCGTCCACCCATGTAAAGAGGGGGGGGACGCCGTGTACCTGCGTGTACATCCGACTCGAGCCCTGGGTACTTTCAAAACAACAACGCCATGTAATCTTCGTGTGCCACATCTGCATAATGGAAGCCGGGCCCATGCCAGACGACAATGTCCACGACGGTCAGATGACAGACTACACCTGCTCCGGTCTGTGGTACCAAGCGAGACAGCCTGCAGAGCTCAGCATTGTCCAAGGTAATGTCGACAGGGCTAAAGTCAGAGAGCTGGATGACAATTCCCGTCAGGAGGCGTGAAGGAAGGGAAACGAAAATTGAATTAGTCACCAACAGTCCCTGTTGCTGTTAAGTAGTTACGAATCCAAGAAGGCACAGGCAGCTTCGAAGGCAATCAGTTCCAAAAGACGATCCAAATCATCTTCAGCGAAGAGGACCGCCATCCAATCCAGCAGTATGAAGGAACAAATGTGCTCCGTGCATCACAAGGTTGAAAGGAGCATCCCATCACAACCTGGGAGAGGTTCGATGTAGGCATTGCACAGGAGCCATTGCGCTAACGCACAGGCACAGCTGTCCGCCTGCCTGACACATTGTAAGGCATCCCATAAACGTGTCTCACCGAAGCAGTCTTGAATGTGGACCAACAAAGGAGTCACCCACAGCTCATGATCCAGGTCGGCAAGGCATGTGTTTGAAAGGCAGACATCCATGGCCCACTCAAACAGACATCTCCTGCAGGAAAAGACAGGTTGCACGCAGGTGAATTAGGCATTGCGGAACGTTAGCCCATAACTGATGCCCAGCACAGCCAATGGGACACATCCGAAGAGAAGCTGCATGCGGGCACGGTACAGTTGCAACTGCCCGGGCTTGGCTTGGACCTCAGGACGGTCAGACATGGCGTGAGAGAAATCTCAGAACCATCGCTCAGCTGTACAGCAAAAGTAATGAACTGAGACCGCTAAATGCAGTGTTGAAATTTGGAGCAATCACACCCGGTGGTACTCCCGGAAAAGCATTGGAGGAAGGGACAAGGCCAGAGCCCACAAGTCTGATAAAAAGTGTGCAAAGGCCTTCAGCATCAGACGCTATCAATAATTTGTGTGTCAGTTCACCGCGAAAATAGTGGGAGAGCCGTGTTCAGCAGTGACTGAATAGCGCGGGACGGTCAAGACACCTGTAATTCGAAGGTCTCCGGTCTGGTGTGGGAGCGACTACTTGTCTGAACAGAGGCCCATTGTGCATGCACACTTATTGAAGTATGCTTTCACTGTGTGAATGTGAGGCCACAAATGACTATCCACAATCACTCATGGGGTAGTTAGCTGAACATTGCCACAAAAAGGACACGTCGTGCAACAGATCCTATATACGTGATGCCTGGCCTGTGCACGCAGCTGTTGTACTCATGCAGGAACAGCGAAGTGCTTTTTGAAACCAGATTTGGCGTGTGCATGTTGTCAGGGACTGGTATTCATGTGGTTGAACATGCATAAATCGCACGTGTATTCAGAAAATCCCTGTGCAACAGTACTTGAGTGTGTTAATGCGACAATGTCCAGATCGTCCACATGACAGGATGTGGTGTGATGCTGGCTCCTGTGGGCACACTGCTAAGGATTTCGTTGGTCTGCGCTATGTGATCTGTGACAACTTCCGTCATGTCCATGTTTGTTGGTACTTACCAGCCTCCAGTCCCCCCTCGATTCATGTGAGACTCTCTGGATGCATTATGGCAGGCACCTTCTCCTCCCATTCAGTGAAGGTTGGTGGTGGGATGGGAGGGCCACCACCAGTTTTCTGTGCTGCCGCGTGGTTCCTCTGGGCCCTTAGCTTGAGCCGGAACCTTGGGGTCGCACCACCGCTTCCTGATGTCACGCACAGTGCATAGGGTGGTCCCTATGGCATTGACTTTGCTGTGGATCCTTGCCCACATCTGATTCTTGCACGCAGGTGGGGTGTGTTGGACCAGGTGCCCGTACAAATGTGGTTCTGCCCTGATTGTCTCGTCTACAATCACTGTCAACTCTGAGTCGGTGAAGTTGGGCATTTTCTTGGGGGGCATGGTGCAAATGGGTGAGGGGTGCAGGGTGCAAGGTGATGTTGGAGATATGTGTAGTGTGTGAGGTGTGTGGGTGGGTAGAAGTGGTGTTGTGTGGAGATATGTGGGTGTGATGTTGTGCAGTGTGGGTCAATGGTGTCCTGTCTTTCTGTCTCGGCTTGTGGTGTGCAAAGGCTGCTGGTCCAGGTAGGGGTTGGCTTTCTACTGTGGTATGTGGGTGTGTCCACATGAGTGATGACCTCCAGATGTCTCTTCCATGCTGCGCATGGCTTTCCCTACCAGGAGCAAGTTGGGGTGTATCATTGTGGCATGTGTGTTGTGGTTGTGGGCGGCAGGGGGTACAGGCACACTTCGGGCGTTGTTGTGAAGTTGGTTCCGTCCGCCATTCATTTGGCCTATGTGCGTGCGCGGCGGTTGGACGCAGTGCTCGGTCCGCCAGCTCCGCATTCTCATCGTAATTGGCCGTGCGGTCATGCCGCGGCAGGAGCTGCCTTTTCGAGCCTTTGCACAGCTTTCCCCGTCCGACGCGGTCGGATTTGCAGCTTTTCCGAACGTGGTGGACGATCTTTTGTGGCATCCTTCCGCTGTGGTCTGATTCTGCGTACATTGCATCGTAATTTGTCCGACGGAAATGCCGCGGGTCATGCCGGGGGATTCTTCCCGATACCATAGCGGTCGGAGGGCTTTTCCGTCCGTCATCGCAATGAGCCCCTTGGATAGGGATTGAAGGTAGAGATGGCAGGGTTCCGAGAGTTGAGGTGGCCTGTTATTTCATTGTGATGTAGCAGGCTTTAAAGAGGCGAATATTAGCTCTTTCCTAAATGGGAGCAGAATTGGAGTAGCCTGCCGGATAAAGGGATGATGTTCCATAATCTGGGTGTATTAATAGAGAAGGCAAATTGCCTTGTTTTTTTTTTCTTTTTTGCACTTTTTTTTTTCTAGGTTGATGGTGTCACAGCTGTGGATGTGTCAAGAGCCACCGAAAGTGGTGAGCTTCCTAATCTGATGGTGTTATTTTCTTTGTATTTTGTAGATTAACGATGCATACCCTTTAATTCAGAATTTGAAATATTTCCTCTTATCATTTCTTTTTCTTAACTCGTTCTAAGACATTCACATTTAAACAATTCTCAAGAGGAGCAAATCACATATACTAAAATGTAACCATGGGTGGAGCTATAAAAGGAGAGATTAAAAACACAAAAAGTTTGCTTCTCCTAAAAAATGCAAATACAGTCCGAAATGTAAGATAGATGAATATCAGTGTTTAGTCGAGAGGGGGTGTAGTAAAGTGATTCCACCGGTAAAGTGTATGGTTCCAGAAACTGCTTGGGTAACCTTTTAAAGCAATATTTATAAGGCTAGGGAAATAGCTGTGAGGAATAACTGGCCAAACCTGGGGGAGGAAGCATTGGAGTCCTTCTCTCCTCAATCTATAGGAAAGCTGATAACTCCCATAAATCTAAACAAAGCAGCACACCAGGTTAACTCCCCGCAATTGTAATTAAGACTAATCCCATGTGGTGGGCAACATTTTTTTCAAAGGCTTTTATAGCCATAACCACGTCAGGTATACTTCCGCCCAGCTGAAAGGGTGCAATAATTAAACCGATTCATAAAAAAGGGGAGATGGACGTCCCAGGTAACTACAGCTTGATAAGCCTGTTAGATGTTGGTGCAAAATTATACTCTAAGGTCATCCTCATCTCATTAAAGAATTGGATTGACTGTAATGATACAGTCCCAATGGAACAAGGGGGCTTCAAGTGTGGGATTTCAACGATTGATCATTGCTTTAGCTTGTGGGCCTTGGGGCAAAAGGCGAAGGAAACAAAAGAGAGTCTGTTCTGCTGTTTCGTTGATTTTAGCCTGGCTTTTGATTTTGTAGATTGGAGTATACTCTGGGCTAAATTGCGACAGCAGGATATTCCCCTCAGTTTATTGGTAATCTTGCAGGAACTACACTCTCGGAACTTGGCCCAAGTGGAGCTTGATTCGGACGGGGTCCTGTCATTAAGAATCCCTGTAGGAAATAGGTTAAGGCAGGGCTGCGTCTTGGCCCCTACACTATTCTCCTTGTTCCTTGCAGATCTTCCGAGGGTGCTGGCGACTACCCAGTCGTTTTTGCTAAAAGGAGGGGGCAGACATGTGCTGTGCCTCCTTTATGCAGATGATCTGGTGAGGAACTTGAATAGATTTAATAGTTACTGTGAGGTTAACCAACTAAAGGTAGACTTGGAAAAATCAAAAATAATCCCTTTTGGAAAAAACTCCAAACCATTTAAGTGGTCCCTGGGTAATAGGACGATAGAGGTGGTATCCTCTTACAACATTTAGGTCTGACGTTTACAAAAAAGCTGAACTGGGCCCTACATAAAGAATTGGTCGAGACGTGGGCAGCTGCAACTATAGGGGGCCTAGTTCGGTTTAAGAATATCTTTGGTGGTCCATCTTGGTTCCCCCTTTTTACAGCCTGCAATGCAATGGTCCCCACTCAATGTCTTTATGGGGCAGAGGTATTGTCTCTAAGTATGGAGGGAAGCTGGGAGAGGTGTGAGAACAAGTGTTTGGAAAAAACGTTTGGTCTCCCAAAAAGTGCGAAGGGACCAGCAATAAGACTGGAAGGCGATTTGCAGGCCTGGAATTTTCTGGCCTATAAAGCAACCCTGCGATTTTAGGATAAACTCTGGTCCTCAGAGGTAAAAAAAAGTATCGGTTCTCTGTGTCTTTGAAATTGGAAAGAGTGAGTTAAGGTGGGCGGTGCAGGTCAGAAATAGATTAGGTAATATTGCTAGGGCTCTAAAAATGGAGAATTTTAAGATGGCTGAAGCATTTTACCTTTGGAAAACTAAACTAAATATGGCCAGCAGAAGGGAGTCAAGATTGGCTGATATGGAATATGTCGGAAACAAACCCTCAGCAAATTATATGCTGAATTCTTGGGAAAATTAGACAGTGTTCCAGATGCCCGTTAATGCTTATTATTATTAAAATTCTGGTAGCTTTGAATGGCCAGTATTTAAGGGCTGAGAAATGTAGCGCTTTTCTGTATGAGGAGAATAATTGCACATGTGGATTGAGGTTTCAGAATTTTAATGTACATTTTTTAATGAATTGTCGTCATTTTAATGGGACTCTCCGCTTGATTCGAAAACCGCT
Source organism: Calotriton arnoldi (assembly GCA_963921515.1). Lineage (NCBI taxonomy): Eukaryota > Metazoa > Chordata > Amphibia > Caudata > Salamandridae > Calotriton > Calotriton arnoldi. The sequence continues at coordinate 49,748 of CAWUFW010003713.1, read as the reverse complement.
GTTTTTAAAATATGATACAATAAATAAAAAATTAACTTGCACTTTTGTGGAACATTGAATGGAATTTTTAGATGTTGCCTGTGCCTTGGCAAGATTTTAAAAATATGCTTGGGTTAGTAATGGAAGAATCCCTGAGTTATGTTTATCTAGCTGGATACTCAAGATTCTTGGGGGCTAAGAAAGAAGGGATTCATATTGGTATCTGACGCTAGTATCTGCAGACTGGGATAGGACAAGTAGAAGGATTTGGGGTGGGTTTGGGATGGGGGTCAAAAACAATGTAATACATTTTTAAACTGTTTATGTATTTATGTTTTAAAGACAAATGTCTAAACATTAATAAACTTGAACTTGAAAAAAACTTCTCAGTGTTAACTTCTCTTGCACTGGTGAAGAACTATTTCCACTATCTCTCTTAATGTGCAGTATCTTTACAGATTGTTTTCTTTAAATTAAAATACGGACACTTCTAAATTTTGCCCCCACAGCTTTATGTATTTATTTGCGGACCCAACTCATTTTAAGTCTTGTACTGTAACCATCTAACTAAATGGGAATCTATTTCCTTTTGACAGTATGGTTAGTCCCATTCACATTATATTTCACTGTTTTCAGGTACTCTGGCATATTCACACATGAATATCCCTCAACTCTTGTATCTAAATAATAAAATCCTATTTTTGAAAATGACCATGTTTTATGTGGTGTACTCCCAGATTTTTGCCCTATCTCATAACCATTAGTAAAGTGCCTGTGCTTCCCCTTTAATATGGATGAATTGACATACTCATAATTGGCATTTTTAACTTACCTATAAGATCCTAGTAAATGGTACAGGGTGTACCCAGGGCCTGAAGATTAAATGCCAGTAGTCCACTGTGGCACCTGCTGTGCCAGTAGTGGAGTGGAAAATTGCAAAAAGTGCAATTCGACACATCAAAATAAACCCTTTTGACAGGTTAAAACCTTCCTTGTAAATATCAGTAAGTCATCCCTATGTAGGCCTTATAGCCAATAAGATAGGGTGCATGGCATTTAAAAGTAGGACATGTAGCCTTTTAGTGATCCACGATTGGTTTAATGGCGGATTGGCGGATCCCACTTATTGGCTGGAGCTAGAGAGCCTCGAATTCTCCCGAGTTCAGGCCATGCTCTATGGGGCCCCAATCCCACGCACCTTACCAGCAGTAACCCGCACAGCCCTCCTGGCATGGCATCCCGTGCTGCGACACATCCACTGGGACACCAAACTCTCACTGCAAACACCGTTGTGGCATGGCACTTGGCTACGGGAGGTCGCAACACTACCAGGGTTCCAGAAATGGGATTTAATTGGCATAACTTGTTTGGGAGACATATGGAAGGGAGAGCATCTGTCCTCCTTCCTAGACCTCCAACAGACATATTCCTTACACTCCACCCAATTATTTTGGTATCTCCAGTTGCGGCATGCCCTGAACCTCCATGTCCCTGACCACACAACCAGCCTCGAATTTAGCCCCTTAGAGGCCAAACTCCTTATGTGGAACTTAGGAAGGGGGGATATCCCAAATTTGTCGTTCTCTGGTTAACAACACCCCATCGACAATAGAACCTCTCAAGGCCGTTGGGATCGGTGGCTTGGCCCTCTCGAGGAGGAAGACTGGAGAGATGCCCTGATGGCCCCTAGGACACTCACGATCTCTGCTAGGCTCCGCCTCATTCAGATCTACTACCTCCACTGTGCATATCTTACCCCGGTGCGGCTCCACAGGGCAGGCTTCCTCCCGACCCCACATCGCCCGCGCTGTAAAGCAGAAACAGCAGACTTCTATCACACGGTTTGGTCCTGCATCATCCTCACCAAATACTGGGCATCCATTGTGACTGAGTTGAGTGAAGTGCCGGGGTGGGAGGTCCCCCTCAATCCCCGTGCCCTTCTCCTGGGAGTGATGGAGGGACTGGATGACTCCCGGGCTGACAAGTTATTCCTAGGGACTGCCATTCTCGTAGCCAAAAGGGACATAGCAGCAGCCTGGAAGGACTCAGCGCCCTCACTGGGTACAGCCTGCAGCCTGGTCCCATTGGAGGAATCTAATCTCCAAAAAAGGGAGTGTGAATTAAGAAATCTTGCCCGAGAGAAGGCGCCAAAAGTAACAAGCTGGCAAGGGACCTTCCCTGGGAGCAAAATTTGAATTTCTCCTGCTCACAGCTTTCCTGCCAAAAACCGACAGCTTTACCATGACCTTGTCTGATGGCTATCCGCCCTCATGGAGCCATCCTTAACTGCAGCTAGCTGCGTTGCCCAGCTGAAGTTTTTGTACTTCCATTTTTGGGACTAAGTCCCAAGATATCATTTCTGACTTGGCCGAACCTGATTTCTGTATCTCACCTGTCACATCTAAGGCCTGGTTTACTGCGACCAGTTCACCGTAGTTGGCGCTTGATGTTTTGGCTCTGTTTTTAATTTAAACTTTAAAACATCATATTTCATTTTCCTTTTATTGAATGTACGTTGTTTTGGTGTCATTTTATTTTTTTAAATAGTATCTATTTTTCTGATTTGGGTTGGGATTTATTTTGTGTAGTTTTTTTTTAACAATTCTTGTATCAACTATTGCTTGTTTCCCATGGAACATAAGGAAACACATACTACTGTCAGCTCACTGAATAGTAAAGAAACTCCTCAGCCTTTGACTATCAGGGGTTAACAATTTTTAACAGTTAAAGCTTACTCTGGGAGTAGATTGAGAAGCTCATCTACATGTAACATTTAAATAGTAGACAATGCAATAGATTGCCCAATGAATTATATTCCTTTGAAAAGGATAATGTTCTTTTATTCTTTATTAAGGTTAATTGTTTAGTATTATCGTAGTAGTTTCACAGTTGAAGAATTTATACCCAAATCTATTGACAATCTGACTTATATATGTGGTAGCAAGATTCACGTTCACTGCGTGGCACAGAACTGGGCACAGAGAATGCATGCATATTCAAAGATTGAACACACAGACTAGACACAACATGCCTGGTTTGCTTCAAGAAGTTTGTATTGTTCTGCAAATGGCCATTGGTGTCAAGAATCTTCTCCACTGTGAGTACTACCTGCTCAGCTGAACTGGTGGTCAGTAGCTTGAACTATAGGTAACAGGCCCACTCATCATCAAGCACCAAACACTGGAACATGTCAGGTACTCTCCAAAAGTCAAGGATTAGACTTTTCCACAGCACAATGCTCAGGTCTTGTGACAGGATGGGTGACGGTTTCTCAGCTGGCCCTAAAGCCTGGCATCTGAGGAAGTTGTTTGTTCCTTTTCCACTCATTTGTCCATGTGCTAACTCTATGACAGTTTAAATGAGGGAATGGAACATGACGAATGTCTGACAGAATATCGACGGACAGAAAATCGACCTGCAAAAATATCGACACAGAAATATAGAAGTCAAAAATATCGAAGTCCAATCTACATAAAGGTAAGTACAAAAATATCGAAAAAAATATATAGTTGTCAAAAATATCGAAGTTAAAAATATCGTTTTTTTAAATGTTTTAATAATAATGTAAAATTAAGTAAATAATACATATAATTAAAAGAAATATAGATAAAATATTAAAAGAGATTTTAAAATAATAACTAATACATTAAATGTTAAAATAAATTAAACATATACATATAAATTAATATATATACTTACTCCACATAGTGCAACAGTAGGGAAAGCGTTGGATAGCGTAGGGGTAAAAATTACTATTCCCACTCCAGAGAGTGCAACAGTAGGGAAAGCGCTGGATAGCGTAGGGGTAAAAATTACTATTCCCACTCTAGTGAGTGCAACAGTAGGGAAAGCGCTGGATAGCGTAGGGGTAAAAATTACTATTCCCACTCCAGAGAGTGTAACAGTAGGTAAAGCGCTGGATAGCGTAGGGGTAAAACTTACTATTCCCACTCCAGTGAGTGTAACAGTAGGGAAAGCGCTGGATAGCGTAGGGGTAAAAATTACTATTCCCACTCCAGTGAGTGGAACAGTAGGGAAAGCGTTGGACAACGTAGATGTTAAAAATAACATACTTATAAATGAAATAAATATTGTAATTAAATAATGATTTATTAATAAATTTAGAAGAAAAGAAAACCTACAAATATATCAAAAATAATAATTACTTTAATAATATTAAATACTTCCCAGCCTATTCCCCAATAAACACACAACACACTCCACATAAAATTAATCAATTAATAAAAATTAATTTGCAATTAATAATTAAATTAAAAAAATGTCAATAACAATAAATAATATGTAATAAAAATTAATAGCCAATTAATAATTAATTAACCAAAAAATGTATTATCAATACCAATAAATAATATTTAATAAATAATTTAATGAAAATTAATAAAAAATTAATAATTAATTAACAGAAAAATTATCAATGCCAATAAATAATATTTAATGAAAATTAATAACCAATTAATAATTAATTAACAAAAACATTAATTATCAATACTCAAATTACAAATAATTTACTTACCACCCTATTCCCCTAAAAACACACAACCCACTCCAATAATAAATTAATACAAATACAATAATTATCAATTAATAATAATTAATTACCAATTAATAATTAATTAACAATAAATTAATTATTAATAACAATAATTAAAAATTAATAATTACTTAATTAAAATTAAATTACTTCCCACCCTATTCCCCTATAAACCCACAACCCGCTACAGAAATAAAACACAAAATTCAATTAAAATAAATTAATAATTCCTAAAAATTATTATTTAATGTACTATAATTAAATTACTTCCCACCCTATTCCCCTATAAACCCACAACCTGCTACGGTACTAAAACGCCAAATTTACTTTAAAAAAAATTACTAATTTCTAAAAAATGTATACATATATTTAAAAAACAGTACAATACTTAACAAAAAATATAGAACACATACATATTAAATACATAGTAAAATACATAACACTCATATAAATATCGATATTATTAATATCGATAATTTAACTATCGATATTACTAACATCGATATTTGCAACATCGCTATTTCTTACCTTAACTTCGATATTCTGGTTGTAGATATTCTTGACTTCGATATTTTGTCCCTACGATATTTAAAACTCGATATAACTGTGCTTCGATATTTAAAAATCGATATTTTGACTGTCCACCGAACATGACAATGCTTCCTTCAGACACCTCCAGCTCCTGGTAAGCATATACAAATGCTTTCATAGCTTGCTCCATTTTCATCTGGGTGGAAGCCTCAGAATTTCCAGATATATTGATGTGGAACTCCACAGGAGCTGAGCTGCAGTCCATTATATGCAGGTATATGTATTTTCATACTGTGCATAGCTTGTCTGGGTTTATTTCTTTGAGTGACTGGCTACCATAACATTTTAACTGTCTCCCATTGCAATGAGTGCTACAGTTATTACTCCTTGTACTTTCACTCAGCTCTTCTAATGAGTTTGTTTCGCCTGCATGCCACAGTGCATCAATGATATCAAGTGTTCCACCCCCCACTCGAATCCACAGTAGTGACTGGCAGATGAAGCCCTTTATGTTTTGTACAATCTGCAGTCCATCAAATTGGAGGGTGAGCCTCTTGTGTAAGATTTCTTTCCAGTGGCTTGATTTCTCAATACAGTATACAAATGTGTTTGTCTCTGGCACTCTTGCTTTAACTTGGTGTTGAATGAAGCTCTTAATAAGACTACAACTTACAAAATGATGTGGCATGCCTCATCACCAGCAGTTTGTGTCATGATCATGTTACTCAGTGGTGGCATATCTGCAATGGTTGCCTATCAGGAAAAGAGTTCTATTGAAGTCCTAAGTCATTCTTCATTGTGTTATACAATGCTCCTCTCCTGCTCTTATGGACTCCAAACTCTATCTAAACATCCCTCAACACACTCTGGGGCCGATTCTGATGCGGGTTGGAAAAGCTTCCCGACCGAATCGGTTGGGAAATGGTGTCCGACCCACTCGGATCGGGAAAGTCCGACCGGCGGAGTAGGATGCATCCGGATGCTTCCAGATACGATTTGGTTGAACTCCCATTGACTTCAATGGGAACATTTGTTCCTAACCGCATCAGAATTGGGCCCTCGGTCGGGAAGACACGTTCCCGATCCGATTTGGAAGGAGCAAATGCCGTTAGGAGGCCTTCCTAACCGCATCAGAATCGGGCCCTCTGTGTTCCTCTGGTTAGTTTCTGTTTGACGTCCCTGACACCTTTACAGGATCTTCTCTGTTACCGCAGAAAAAGAATGGACAAGCTTACACTAGAACTTTACGCACGTTGTTCCTTGTTTGCATTTCACAAAAACTAAAGGCACTACTTTTAAATAAATAATTATTGAATAAATATGTTTAAGGCTTTGCTGTGCATTTACCACAAGGTCACATTCACAGTCTTGACCACCTCACATGTGGTGGGCAGCAGGGCATCTAGGCCCCAATTCTCTGCAGTTTGCACGTGGGTTGCTGGGCGGTAGTGCAATCAATTATAGTAGAGTCACTATGTTGCCAGTTAATATGCATAAAAGTCAGGGCTATCTGCCAGGAACTACCCACCTGATCATGAGAATCCCATTTATTTATTTTGCGGGGCCACATCTTGTTTGCACTGAAAACGTGAGATCTCTAGACCCTTCTTAAAGGCTGTCCTGCTCCAAAAAAGGTTAGAATGGGGTGAGTGATAGCAGTGACCTGATCCTCTCATTGCGGACTTGGAAAATTTCTCCTAAGAATTTTATTTAAAAAAATGGTTCATATAATTTAATTTACAGTGCAATTGAAAAGTACCAGTATTCTGCTCATTTCCATTTAAGAGAATTATTTTTAGTAGATTAATATTTACTAAGTGTCTCATCTAGACTACTGTTGTAACTAATGATACTCTCATTGAAGAACTGTTATTTTATGTAATTTGCTTGTGAGTACATCATGTAATACCATAACCACTACTACAGACACATAACTCTCTTTCAAACTTTAACCCACTACAATCATACCTAAAAACCTTTATTTTAAAACACATGCAGTAATATCGAGACAAACCGAAACTGTCCCACTGTAAAAGAACCAACATAGACCAAGTCACCCACTATCTCACTACCACATATGCATCACCACTACATGAAACAACTACCATAATATACCACAGAGCTGCTGTAAAAAGTGAAACACTCAATATCATTCAGCAACACACTTTTCATGATTTTGAAACACTCAAATGTAATACAAACATTCCATTGGTGTCATACTACCACACACTCACTGATAAATACAAACACAAAGATAAATGTACAACCAATCAGACTGCAACAAGCATGAACAGATATTACCTTAAACACTCTACTACTGGCAAGATTCTACTCACCTGAATACTAGGACTCTGCAGGACTAAAGAGAGTCCCACCAATCCCCCTGAGACAAATCCTCAACACATGAGATTACCGGGTGTTGGTGGCTACCCTCCTGGGGAAGGGGATTTGGAGTTGAAGGAGACAGGAGAGGAGACGAAAAGATGTGATTTCCTATGGCCTCTTTGGAAGGGATTTGCTCTGCCTAATGTATAGGCAATCATCTGTGCTAAGGGGCCTATTACGATGGCGATCCACCCGCCATCCATGCTTCAGTGACCCCCCGCCATATTAGGATGGCTGGGGGTCCGCGGCGGACGGAAAGTCCGTCCGCCGCTCTCCGCCGGTCGACTCGTCGACCGGGCGGAAAGGGCCATAATATGGTGGCGGTGTCTGCAAGACACCGCCAACCATATCATGATGTAGGCGGTGATCAGCCTTTCCATGGCGGCAATGCCGCCATGAAAAGGCATACGGTGTCTGCTTTGGGGGGCCCGTTGCGGGCCCCCTGGGTGTTGGGGGGGTGCACATGGGGGGTACCTATGGTACCCCCCTACATTGGTGTGGAAAAGGTGGCAGGCACCGTGCGGTGCCTGTCACCTTGTGCATGCCAATGCACAACGTGCATCCACAGCATTGTGGCGGGCGGTGCTGTGAGCACCGCCCGCCACAATGTTGTGGATGGGGGATGCCACCGCCACCGTGGCAGTGGCATCCTAATGGACACAGCGGGACCGCCGCACCTCTGGCGGACGGTCCCGTTCTCCGATACGGTGGCGGGCGGACTTTGTCCGCCCGCCATCGTAATAGGCCCCTAAGTTCTCTTAAGGATTCCTGTTGGAAATTAAACTTCAAACAGCGGTTATTCTCAAATATGCTTACAACTATCAATTCCCAAAACCCCCCTTCCCCTTTCTATAACAACTTACCAGGATTTCTAAATGCCTCCCTCTATTAACTCCTAGAGGGGTGGGATGGGTTAGATCTCTGGATTGGGAGTCCTCTCCTGTTTGATCATAGGGAATCAAAAGTCTAGTTCGGGGTGAAGCATGGCAACAGCTCTCAGTACTTTCCACTTGTATCAGGCGTGAGTGTCAAAAGTTTCTAAATTGCCAACATCAAAATCTTTAAAAACAGACATCCAATGTTCTTTAAGCAAGAATAGTGACAATAAATCTTCCTCTAGGAAAAAAGGCCTTAGATAGGTTCAGTGCACTTACCATAGTTGTTTCTTTTTTATAGAGGGCGTACGGGATTCCACAATGTTCTAATGCTTTTTCTCTTTTCTTTGCAGGTATTTACAAGGTTGACAATGATATCCACGAAGTCCTGAAAAGACTGGAACTGAAGAGGAGACTGCACTGGAGTCAAGTAGGTAATCGTCAGGGAACCAGAGCTAGAGGACTTTCAACCTCCAAGCTAAGTAAAGGGTGCAAGAGATGGGCGCAGACTTTAACCTTGAAGCCAATCAAAGGCTACCAGAGATGGGTGTGGTATTTATATTACTACGTCCAAGATGGCCACCAAATCTCGTGAGAACTTGATATCTAGTGAAAATCCAATTCACACTTTTTTCCTTTATTTCAGATTCAATAAACAAAAAAGGAGGCCTTTTAACCAAGAGGTGGTGGTCTTGTATGTGCTTCCATGTAATGTGGCTCATAATATTCTGAGTTCTAGTGTGAGGAGAGGAGGGTAGGGCTGGGGGGCTCAATAAAGGGGTCCAGATACCAGGGAAAGGATGCAGAAGCAGATAGTGGGGCCAAGGGGTCAAGTCTACCTGTACAACAAAGGTTCCTATGGTACACCAAGAAGGAAACTCTGTGCACTGCAAGATTAACAGGCTGAACGCGTTGTGACAATCACTGTGTAAATACTATAACATATAATTCACCACACAAAATTAGCGCCTGAACCCATAATCTCACCTCAGTACATAATCACACACAGTACAACATATACCCACATAACCAATATAAAAACATTCAACTATTCTTATAGAACAAGAAAACCTCCATTTTATTGCAAAATAACATTCATAACTAATAAAAATCTATCGTACTTTTATTAAAATACTATCACCAAAACAGTAGATGCAAACAACTAATTACAGAAAAAAAGATTTTACTTATATAATGTAAATATTTAATTTCATCACTGTACATACATCATTGTATGTGGTCAGTCATCAGTAATGTCATTAATTTTATCATTTGAGATAGCATGAGTGATGTCATTATTATCATTTGGGATAGCATGAGTGATGTCATTAATGATGTCATTTAGAAAGTCATGACTAATTTCATATGTGAGGTCATATAGTGCATGAAGGGGGCTGCATGTTATGGTTCTTTTACCTAATCATAACAGGCAAATCTCAGTGTTTTTAGGTTTTGTTTTGAAAGTATAACTTTGGATTAGCAGAACGGAAATGGCCATTGGGAGAAAAAACTCTTTCATTCAATAAGGTTTGCATATTTTTGTTTTATTTTTTGGTATGCAGGAGGACTCCAATCCCTGGTTTTCAGGACTACCAGTCTAGTTACCTCTATAATTATATTTGTAGAATATAACCTATTCATGACCTGCCTGAAATATCTGTTCCTCGAAAGCAACTGAACAGATATAAATCAAACCTCTTCCTTGACTAAAGTTCAATTTTCATGCCAAATTTGGTGTAATTTTATTCACCCATTTTCTGTAACGAGGAGCAAAGAAGCTTATTGGAGTTGAAAGGGGAAATATCAGTTTTGTTTTTTTGACTACCCTTTTTCTGGCGAAATCCCCATTTGATTGGGAAACTTTCACTTCCCTTGCAGAGCAAGGGCTCTCTTACAAGTCCTCTACCCTGATATATTTTCACTATCACATTGCACTCTGCCCTCTGAGCTGTCTTGGGCCTACCCTAGGGGTGACCTATATGTATTATAAAGAAGTTTGAGCCTGGCAAAAGGTTTATTTTGCCAGGTTGAAATTATAGGTGAGCTTTACTCCGTGGAATTCTCGTGCTGATTTTTAGGACTGGGTCCTTGTTTTGCCCTGCACAAATGAGCGCAGAAGGCACCGCATGGCACACCAGACGGCGCTGCTTCTTTGCTGCCGGTTGAGTAGATTTTCTACTCCAGTGGCAGCTTTCTCACCGCGAATGGTCGCGACCGCCCGCTTTGAGAAAATCTCGTAGGGTGCCCTCCCAACACCTGAAAATTGTGCTAGGGGATGCCAGTTCTCACTCGCCAACTTACCATTGGTGAGCCGTGTGGGAGGAAAAACTCCACCACACGGCAGTTGGTGGAGTTTGTCTGGAACTCTGCATTACAAACATAATGTGGAGTGGCCAAAACTCAGCGAACTCCGCTGACGGAGCGGAATTTATCACCCACCCCTAGTTGAAATAATAGTTTAAAACTGCACACACAGGCTCTGCAATGGCAGGCTGGAGACATGTTTGAAGGACTACTTAAGTGGGTGGACAATCAGTGCTGCAGGCCCACTAGTAGCATTTAATTTACAGATGCTGGATACCTGTCGTACCACTTTACTAGAGACTTATAGGTAAATTAAACATGCCAATCGTGGATAAGCCAATATAACCTTATTTTAAGGCGTGAACACATGCACTTTAGCACTGATTAGCAGTGCTAAAGATCTCAGAGTCCTAATGCTAGTAAACGAGAGATCAGAAAAAATGGAGGAGGAAAGCAAAAAGTGGGGGGTAGACCACCCTAAATCTGACAAATCTAGCAGGGTAGTATTGGCTTTGCCATAAGTATTAACTGCAGTCTCTATGCCACCTGGCTTGGGAGCCTAATAGGCCTTTTATGTCTGTGGGGGAGGTGAGATTTGCTTCAATACAGATCTGTAGAGCTTTAGCCTACAGAGAAACGGGCTACCTGAAATTCATCCTGGATGCCTAGTGACTCTCACTGTGGATGGCCAGATGTTTCTCAATTAGCCCATTCACGAGCAGTTATAGCTTATTTAGCATAAGACCACCCTGACTTACTCCCCTAGCATCCACCAGTTCTTCTCAATCAGGTTTGAGTATTTTTTAAAAACTTTTTTGGCTTGGAGGAGGATCCTATTCCTTGGTTTTCAGGATTACCAGTCCAGTTATCTCTATAATTATATTTGTAGAATATAACCTCTTCATGCTCTGACTAAAGCTGTTAGTTCCTCGAAAACAACTGAACAGATATATACCACACCAAGCAAAGGCACTTCCTTGAGTATAGTTCAATTTTCATGCCAAGTTAGGTGTAATTTCAGTTTTTCTGTATTGAGGAGCAAAGAAGCTTATTGGAAATGTCACTTTTTTGCCCCGTCCCCCTTTTTGGAAACATTCTCACTTGTTCTGAAAAAACTCACTGTCCTTGCCCCTCCAGAGTGAGGGCTCTCCTACAGTTCCTCTACCCCAATATATATCTTCATTATCTATGGGTTTAGTTGTTTCTCCCTTGGCTTGAATATTACTTGACAGTACCCCTCCACTACCACTGACTTCATTTTCCTCACCCCTCTGGGTTTTTTTTTTGCTGACCTTGTAAGGAGCCTTTTGGTCATTCTCTGCTTACTGCACAACTTTAAATACCTTTGGACATTAGTGATCTCTGCTCTACTAGGATGTAGTCACTGCTCTTTTGACACCCCAATGTATACGTTTAGAATGGAGAACCCTGAAAAAGCAGTGAATGCTTCATAGCAGCAACAACAAAAGCAAAGCTAAAAACCAGTACTGGTTGAGCTGCTCACAGCAGCGTACAACAACTTGATACATATCTGACATTACTCTGCACCCATATACTACACATCAATGTGTGCTCCCAATTGTGCATCACAATGGGCTTCTAGTGTACTTCAGCCTGAGTGATGTTGTTCCTTGCCTGTATCTCTGTAATGCACAAAACACTTTGCAGCAGAACAATATATTACCCAGTCCTGCCCTCATGGGCAGCATCCATTTTCCCCTGATGCATAGCACCCAGTGCTCTTTTAAGGTACATCAACCAGTACTCTAGTGAGACATATCACCCAGAACACCCAGAAGCAAATTAATATAGAGAAGAGACACTACAAGTATGCATAGCAAACTCTTTGTGTTTTGTTGTGGAGTGAAAATACGGTTGGGCATAGATCCTGAAAAATGGGGTGTCTACCAATTCATCCCACCTAAACATGCATTGACCATCACTTGAGCTCCTCAGCTGGGACACAATGAAGGAAGACTACAAAGTGTGGTCTCATTGTTGGGTTGTCAAGGTAACTACTGGGGGAAGATGAATGTCCTCTTTGGGCTGAGTGTGTGTGATTTTAAGTGTGCGGTAAGAATTTGAGAAAGAAGTGGGGTTTGTGATGCCTACATATTATGTATTTATTAAATTGATGAAATTATGAGGTGTATTGTAATTTAGAGGGATTTGATATTGTTATGGCTTATACTGTAAATTAGATGAAAGAGATATAAAGGCAACAAAGGTTGTTTTACAATGAAGTAAAAATAATTTCGTGAATGTTGTTGATTCAGTGTTTATCTAGCATTAACTCCGTGTGAGAATTATACAGGCTAAGTGGGAATTCCCAGTAATACTTTATATGTAATGCCCCCGTTCCAAAGCCTTAAATTACTACTGCGGGGTGCCCTTTAGGAGAGCATTCTGACATTAGTCAGAGTTGAATGTAAAGATGATGCTATATGTCTGAAGTACTTACAATTATTTACTGTAATTCACAATTAAACACAACCTGTAAAAAGAATACGTCATTATCAATATAGTATTACTAGTCTTCAATATATTGGGACCAATTCACAAAGGCAGTTATGAATACTACAGGAGTACTACTTTCCCTTGTAAATTGGTCCTGAAATGTCCAACTCACCATTAATGGAAGTGCAATTCTATCAGTACTTATCAATTTTATCAATTTCATCAATATCAATTTTCCCTAGATATTGTCATTTTAAATATTTTAAGGCTAATTCACAAAGGTATTTAGGAGTGGGTGAAGTGATGCTACATGAGTACTGCTTCACATACTAATAAATGCCTTTATGTATTGGCCACTATATTTTTTTAATGCAATTGATATAGGTCTAAATACATTCTGTGAAGCCTTCGATTCTCCTGATAACTATGGACAGATTCACAATCTTCTTTTGCTAATTATCAGCTGGAAAATGTAATTATTTTCAAAAGAAGATGACTCACTCCTATCTCAAATGAGTGAAGGTAGGAAGTTAAACATGTATACAGTTAGTTTCTCTTTCATCCTACTTTTGTTAAATAAAAATAATGTTCCCTTACATGGCACTCCTATCCGCACATACTTTATGCATTCCATATTGGTTATTCTACGTACCTCTCTATTTTGGAACTCAATTTTGATATAAAATAGCTGTTTCCAAAACTGCTAGTTTTGCTTAAAAATAGGGGTGTGCAAAATTGCACTATTTTCATCACGAAATTTCATAAAATTCGATGAAAAATGTATGAAATTATTCTTTTGCAGTAAAATGTTTGCCGGTATCTCACATCATTTTCTTTAACTTGAGCATACACCTCATGTAAATCGTTTCGCGAGACTAGTTTGAGAAGAACATGTTTCTAATCGAGACATTTTCTGTGGGAATTATTATCCCCTCACCTCCATCCTCCTCGTCTCAGTCATGACTTTTGAGGCGTTTCAGCCTCCGACAGAGATTTACACGCTAGGAATCATAGATTCCTTTAGCCTAAAGCTGTCTTCTATCTCTATGATAGAAGCATAAAGCCCCACCCTTCCTACCCATCTCCTGTTTTGTTTCTCTGTCCAGCGGATCAGAGATGAGTCAAGCTACTATAGTGAAGATCAACAATGCGGAGAGGTTTCAGGTAAACTTTATTCTCCTAGTAGAAACAGCACATCGCGTAGGAGGTGGGCAACGTAGTAGCCACAGCGTGTCAACTCCTCATCTCAACTGACAAGCTCTTCAGCTGGTGTTCTAGAACGCCAGCTGATACGTCACAACAAGAGTGGCACGCGCGGGGTACGGGTGCCCATAGGTCGGAAAGGGAAGGGGAAACAGGTGAGTGGAAAGGCATTACAACACATCTCCTTCCTCAAAGCGAAGAAGGCGAGAAAATCCAACATAACTGCAAGGATGTTTAATACAATGCAATTAAACATTTTCTATTTGACCAAATGACACTGTGAGAACGGTGAACCTAGGTAAACTTTTGTTAATAACATTCAAAGTCCTTAAAGCAACAAGGTTTGGCTATAGCACGTCCAGTCCTAGTCATGCCAGGTTCTCTGTCGGTCTTAATTACCCCAGAGGAGTCACAGGCATCGTGCTGACTAGCTGTGACCTGACTATGAACTTCCCTCACAGCTGTATCCTTGTTCACAACTCTCTCCTCTTGGGCTGCAACAGCCGGTGCCTCATCCACCCTTTGGGTCTGGTCATTCCCCCTCCTGGGTGTCTGCGTCTGAGTCATAACCACACACATTCCCCATCCTCATTTTTTTGTGTACACCATCATCCTCCTGTTCTGGATCTGCGTGTGCATCGCTTTGTTGCAATAACCCACTCTTACACTTACTCCTAGAGAGTGCAGAAAAGTGCCAAACTTTTCCGTCGCTCAACAAGGCTGAATTGCACAAAATTTTCTTTACCTCTAAGGGTTGTGTGTAGCGACTCTGCCCTTTTTCTATGAACCCTGTCCGTCTTACTCTCACCTCCAGGGAGACTGGTCTGCACTTGTGTTTTGAGTTGTGATATTCCTTACTACTTTCTTGTGAACGTAACAAATTCTCTTTCACCGTTTCCGGAGACCATTCAGCCCTTTTGGCTGTTTCCAGCCATCCAACATTGTCCTTGCACATAGGTGATCTACCTCTCATTAAGACAAAGGGACTTGAACCTGTGCATTCATTCAGAGTCACTCTGTATGCCCACACCATTTTGTACAATTCATTCTTCCATGCCAAGCCATTATTGTTTGCCAACTGCACTATTCCCTTGATGACAAGGTTGAACCGTTCTACTGCTCCATTCCCAGCCGGGTGGTACACTGAGGTGGTTTTGTGGAATATGCCATTCCTTTCCATATACTTTTTGAAGTTTTCCGACATGAATTGGGTCCCATTGTCGCTTATGATGGACTTTGGCAAACCTTCCCTTATAAATACCTCATCAAGGAACTTGGTGATGCTGCCTGAGTCAGGTTTGTGGAGAATACCCACCTCTGGCCATTTTGAAAAATGATCTATCACAACCACAATGTACATCTGTTCATCCTGCTCTCTTATGGGTCCCATTAAGTCAATACCAATTCTCTCCCAGGGCATTCCCGGGCTGGGCAGGGGGTGTAACATGGGTCTAAACGGTACCTGTGACTTATCTGAGTTCTCGCATTTTATGCAATCCCTCACCTTTCTCTCAATCGAAATGTCACATCCCGGCCACCAGTACCATAGTTTGACTCTTCCCTTGGTTTTGCTTATTCCCAGGTGTCCTTCGTGGCAAATCTCTAAAATTCTTTGTCTCAAGGTTTCAGGGGGTACCACTTTTCCTTGTCTCAACACTAGGCCCCCTTCCAACGACAATTAATTTCTAAGTTCCCAGAAGGCCCTGAGTTCTTTTCGTACTTTTCTCTTATCTGGCCAACCACCCTTTATCATATTGCTTACTTCTTGTAACGTGTCATCGTCAGCTTGAGCTTTCGTCCACTCATCCTTTGAAATTCCCAGGAACTCTTCAATGACATTAGCCACACAAAACTCCTCACCCACATCCTCTATACACTCATTCATGGGGAGGGGAAAACGGCTCAAAAAATCCGCCACCACGTTCTTAGTACCAGGGACATACTGTACATCATAATCGTAATCCAACAATCTCACAGACATGCGAGCCAATTTGGGCGAGGCTGTGCACAACCCTTTGGTGGTTAACCTTTGTAAGCGGCTTGTGGTCGCTTCTCAACAGCACTTTCTTGCCCCAGACGAATTGGCGGAAGTGCTCCAGGTCCCACACCCAAGCGACAGCCTCACGCTCGATTACCGAGTACCTCTCCTCTGTGGGAGTCAATGAGTGTGAAGCAAACGCAATTGTGTCCTCATAGCCTTCCATGTTTTTTTGAGTGAGTACTGCCCCAATGCCCTTCCCACTGGCGTCGGTTGTGACTATGCTAGGAAGGTTGGGATCGAATCCTTGTAAGGCCAGGGCGTTGCAAACATCCTCTTTGAGTGAGACAAAACTTCTTTGACATTCATTTGTCCATTCAAAAATGTTCTTACTTTTTAACAATTGTCTAATTTCATACGTTTTGGTTGAAAAGTTCTTTACAAATTTGGAATAAAATTCCACCAAACCCAAGAATGCACGTACCTCTTCTTTGTTTTTAGGCACAGGCGCTTCACTAATGGCACCCAACAGTTCAGTTTTGGGTCTGATGCCGTCTTGTGTAACCTCATGTCCTAAATAAGTCACTTGCTTCTGTGCGAACTTACACTTATTGTAGTCCGCTGTCAAACCTTTCTCCTTCAACTTTTTTAACACGTTTCGTAAATTACTGTCATGCTCCTCTTTACTCCTACCATCACCAAGATGTCATCTTGAAAGATGAGCATATTCTCAAAATCCCTGAATATCACATGCATGAGCCTTTGAAACATAGCGGCTGCTGACGCTAGCCCAAAAGGGACTCTTTTAAATCTGTAACACCCAAACGGTGTAATGAATGTTGTAAGTGCTCTGCTCCCCGGGTGCAATGATACTTGGTGGTAAGCCGCCCTGAGATTGATGGTGGAGAACCATCGCATGTGTTTCGTGTGAGCCAACATCTCATTGATTCTGGGCAGGGGATGCTGATCTACTTGGATGCTTTTGTTTAGCTCGCGCAAATCGATGCATAGTCTCAATTTGCCATTAGCCTTTCTTACTGCGACCAAAGGTGACACCCACTCTGAGGATTCTGTGGTTTCAATGATCCCAGCTTTGTGTAATGCTTCTATTTGAGTTCTAACTTCCTCTCTCAATGTAAAGGGTATGTTTCTTACTTTATGTATGCATGGTTTAGCATCTGCCTTCAGTTGTATTCTGTGCTTAAACCCTTTTAGTTTCCCGATGTGACCACTAAAAATTTCGTGGAATTCTTTGGACATGAGCAAACCGGGGTCATTTTGTGCTTGTGTGAGTAGAACAGGTTCTGGGCTGTTAGGGTCCAGGATGATACCTAACTTTCCTTGATCCCTCCAACCCAGCACCGAAGGGCCCGTGACAGATACATATAATTTGCTTTGAGTGTCTCTATTTTTAAAAGCAAATTTCAACTCCCTGTAGCCTATCATTTCAATGGGTTCCCCCGTGAATGTCTTCAAGGTCACATCTGATTGAATTAAGTCGTTGCCTAAAGTGTGTGCAAACTTTCCTTCCCACACCTCCTTATTCACTATGGTGTACGGGGATCCTGAATCTGCAACTATTTCTATGTTCACCCCCCCCCTATCACCATGTTGCATGTGGGTTTCTTCCTTTTACCTTCACCAGTGTCAATGTTAAGCACCTGGGGTTCAATCACATTAAGTACATACATGTTCATATCCGATTCATCGGAAGAGTCCGAGTCATACTCCTCCTCCTGCACAACTAATTTAACCCTGTAGTTACCTTTCCTCCTTTGGCAAGCCTTTGTGTAATGTCCTACTCTGCCACAATTGCTACACCTTTGTGAGCGGGCGGGGCACCTTCTGTCATCGGCTAAATGTTCTGAACTACCACATCTGTAGCATTTCCTCTGTGGCGTTTCCTTCGTGAGGTTCTGTTGCTTTGATGCATCTGTATTTCTCCATTTCTGTTTGTGCGTCGGTTGAGATCTATGCTTCCCCCCACTTATTTTCGCCACTGTCGATGGTTCATCTTGCTTTGTTTTGCTTTCTGCCAATACCGCTTTAGCACACCTACCAGTCAATTCTGCCCTCTTCACTATATCAATGACTTCCTGTAATGGCTTTTCACCCTTAGCCCACAATGAGTCCTGGATGGCGGAATTAGCTGAGCACATCACAATTTGATCTCTTATAAGTTTGTCATGCAGATCTCCCCAACGACAAGTTAGCGCCAAATTTTTGAGAGGAGCTACGAAATCCTCTATAGACTCATCCTTTCCCTTTTTCCTATGGTAGAATCTGTACCTATCTACCGCTACACAAACAGTAGGTTTGTAGTAACTGTCTAAATCTTCCAATGCGTTCATGTATACATTTCCCTGCTCACCTGTGGGTATTTTCTTATTTATTCGATTGTACACTTTGAGACCCCCAGCTCCTAGGCAGTGCAACAATATTCCCTTTTTCTGCTCAGGTGTCATATTGTTCTCCCAACTATCAAATGTGGATATATAATTTGAAAAATACTCTCGCCACTCCTCCCACTTCAATACCGGTTCTCCAGCAGTGGGCAGAAATGCTTGCGGGGTGATAAGTTGTACACATTTCGAAACGCCATAGTGGGAGGGGGTCTGGGTGCACTGGAAGTAGATACCTCTGGTGAGGAATCCAGATTGTCCATGAGTCAGGTGACTGCCTGGGAATGCTTGTAAATGATGTTCCTAGTACGAGAACACAAGGATAATAACAGTCCTGGAAGCCCTTGCAGGAACTAAAACAAAAAATTGTGGTGCTCTCTATTACACTTGACGATGTCTTCCACTTTTCTGTGAGTAACTCGAAGAGTGAGGCCAAAGTGTAATGGTAGTGTTTCAATGATTCCTTTTGAACACTAGGTGGCGTCTGAGCTCGTACTTCTCCTCACGAAATTGACCAGGAAGCTCTGTGAGAAACTCGACGAGTGAGGCCAATGTGTAGTGGTAGTGTTGCAATGATCCCTTATGAACACTAGGTGGCGTCTGAACTCGTAATTCTCCTCACGAAATTGACCAGGAAGCTTCTCCTGTTCCCGGGTATGACGCGGCTAGCATGGGTGGGGAAATGCGTCAGAAGCAGCAGAAGTGTTTTCTTTTTTTTTTTTCTGGTCAGGCGCGCCCTTTTTATACTTTTAATGCGCAGCCGCACAGGGAAATACGACGGCAAACAGCGTGGGCGAAGCAGGGGGTAGCGCACTTTCAGTCAGCTGTGGTAAAATCAACAACGTTTCGCTGGGTATCCAGCCAGAAACTCTGCCGCCAGGAATTTGTCCTCCGGTCACGCACAGTGATGCAATTCCCAAGTTGTGTGGCAAAACAACTGAGATGTATGAGGAATGTGAAGATGTCAAGTGGGCGCCAATGACATGCAGTAGACGCGGCCGTGAAGATAAGCGAAGAAACGGTAGATCCTACCTCTTCATGTACATCAGCAGCTGCTTCAGTGCGGTTATTCCCTGAGGTTACCTGCGTGGTAACTGCTTGGTGTCCAGCAGCAGAATTGAAGCTTTACGCGTTGGTCCTTTGATGTGCTGTGCTCGTCGCCATTATAGTGAAGATCAACAATGCGGAGAGGTTTCAGGTAAACTTTATTCTCCTAGTAGAAACAGCACATCATGTAGGAGGCGGGCAACGTAGTAGCCACAGCGTGTCAACGCCTCATCTCAACTGACAAGCTCTTCAGCTGGCGTTCTAGAACGCCAGCTGATACGTCACAACAAGAGTGGCACGCGCGGGGTACGGGTGCCTATAGGTCGGAAAGGGAAGGGGAAACAGGTGAGTGGAAACGCATTACAACAGCTACTCATTTTTGTTTTGACTGTTTTTCAGTTAATACTTACTTGTGTCCCAGTATTACTGGGTGTTGTTTGTTTATTCTGTTCCGTCATCGCTGGGCGTGGCGGACTGGGTGCACTATGGGTGACACACTCCCCGTCTATGTGCCTGGCCTGGGACAGGGAGCTTAGGGACTCGCGACTGCATCTGTCCTCAGGCGTCGACGAGCCGCAGTGCCGGTATCTGAACCCAGGGCCGGTGTTGGGTGACGCAGGGTTCCAGGAGGCTGCAAATATTTGGCCAGGTTGAAATCTCGCAGGAGCGTGATCGTGTTACCGGGCAACTGTATTTAATCAGGGAGTACGCGTCTGTAGCGAGTTCGTTTTCCCTGCAGTCAACATGAAACACTCAGGCAAAAAACACCATGTGGAGGCCCTTCCTGAGGATGAGGTGGAGGAGGTGCTCCAAATTTCACACTCAGAGCTGCAGGCTCTGATTACATGATTAAAGAGGCAGTGGACTCAGCTGTGGGGGACTCCTCTGTCTCCAAGGGGCATATTAACAAGGCGGCGATATGAAATTATCGCCGCTTTTGCGTCCGTTTTCTGGCGTAAAGCGGCGATAATTTCATCGCCGTATCAGCAAAGACACGCTATCGCGTGTTTTGCTGACTTAGCGCCCGTTCCCAGCACGCCTAACTTTGCATCGCTAATGAGATGCAAAGTAGGCGTGGCTGTGGAACTAAACAGGGATAATATCGCGAAGGCAGCTTCGCGATATTATCAAGGAGGGTTAGCTATTTTTTAAATCGCGTTAAGTAACGCAGGAATTTAACGTCTGTTAAATTCCTGACTAAGGCATACTTAACATGGGGGGTGGATTCTGTGGCTAAGACCACAGGCCCTATCATCTAGGATATCGCCGTTTTCCACCATGGAAAACGGCGATATCCACGCTATCTCTGGAATTTTATCGCCTCGGCGATGCGCGTTGTTGATAACGCGCTAACCGGGCGATAAATTACAGAGATAGCCGGCGATAAATATGCATGCGCTAAGCGCGCTTTGCGATATTTATCGCCGGGCCTTGTTAATATGCCCCCAAATGTCCTCGGCTGGATGGGGCTGGGGACGACGCTGATGCTGAGCCTCGAGGCAAATACGTTCAAGAAACCCAAAGTAGGTGCTCTTGTCCCACATCAGGGATATGCTGGGATATGGTGAGAACCCCCGATGGAAGATGTTTTTTTTTCTCAGTATAGTGCGGCCAATCGTGATGATGTTCGGTTTCATGGTGTGCTTAAGGCTCTGCTGTCTAAGGAGTGGACGGACCCTGACAAACAGTCTATTCCATGTTTTTCGGGCAAGCATTATGTGTTGCTGGACTTTTATGAGCTGTTTCCACAGACTCCTAAGGTGAACACTATGTTGGCTGCCATGGCGTCTCCTTCTAATTTGGCTTTGGAGGATTCCACATTGTCTGATTTAGCTGACAAAAAGTTTGAGGCTTCCCTTAAGAGGTCATACGCAGCTGCGAATTTCTCCATACAGGCCAGTACGTATGTAGCTTATGCATCTCAAGCCCTGCTCAAGGATTTTCAAATTTTACATGATATGTTGCTGTCTGACAAGGATTGCACCCGTGTCCTGGCTAATATGGAGTTGCTCTCCCAGTTCTTGTCGGATATAACTTTTGATAGGCTTTGGGCAACTTCCTCATCGGCTGGGGCTTCTTTTACTGGTCAGAGGTTGTTATGGTTGAAGTCATGGAATCTAGACGCTAGCCAGCGTGCCTTGGTTATGAAGCTTCCTTTCACGGGTCAGAAGCTTTTTGGGCCTGAGCTGGATGATCTTGTGCAGAAAGCTGCAGAGGAGAAGAAGGTTTTGCAACATTTCCAATTGCATGTGGGCAGACACTCTTTTGTTCAGAAAAATCCTGCTCCTGTGCCTCTGGACAAACATCCCTTTTGTGGCCTGGCCCGTGGTCAGGAGGCTGCATTTGCTGGAAAATCCCGACAGAACTTCCAGGCTGGTGGTGAACAGCCGCCCAAATGACTATCACGGAGTGGGGGCTCGCCTCCGTCTTTTTCATCATCAGTGGCGTGCCTCGATTTCCGACATGTGGGTCCTACAGGTTGTCAGTCAGGACTATCAGATTCCCTTCAGGGCAGCCCCTTCCCGGGCTTGGTTCCTTCCTACACCATTGCTAGGGGGTAAATTAAAAAAACTGGCCACACTTCAGGGGGTTCAGTCTCTGATCGAGAAGGGGGCAATCATCCCTGTGCCTCCCTTACAAAGGAGAAAGTGTTTTTATTCACTGCTGTTTTTGGTTCCGAAACACGATGGACGCCTCCGGCCTGTTCTGGACCTAAAATTGCTGAACAAAGATCTAGCAGTGGAACACTTCAAGATGGTTTTGATCCAGTCTATTCTTATTTATTTATTTTATTTTATTTATAACGTTTTCTATAGCGCGAACATGACCTCGAAAGGTATCAGAGCGCTTCAAATAATGGAAGGGAAGAACATAGTAAAAAGGGAGATTACAGGGGGTAACAGAGAATAACATAATTAATTAATAACAATGTACCAGGATGAGAACAAACAATGCTTATAACAGACAATCCTGAGTTTACAAATATTAGGCCAAAAAGAGTGTAGTAGGGGGTCATTGAGAAAGCAGACGATCTATGACCATTTAAGGCAAGAACTTGTTCATTAGGATTATTTTTACTTCATGTTTGAAGGCAGCCGTGTGGGGGATTCTGCGGACTTCGGTGGGAGGGAGTTCCAGATCTTCGGTACCGAGCCAGAGAAATCTCTGAGCCTCGTTCTCTTTTTGCGAAAGGTCTGAGGTTTCAATAGGAGAGAATTTGCACTTCTTGATGGTCTACCCCCTCCTGATAGTTCTAGCTTTTGAGCCAGGTAACCGGGGGTTTTGAAGTGGAGGGCTTTATGTGTCAAACAAGCAATCTTTAGCTCTATTCTTGCTTCGTAAGGTAACCAATTAAGAGATCTTAGTTCTGGGGATATGTTTTCATTTCTTTTTGTACCCGTAATCAATCTAGCAGCGGCATTCAAGGAAGCCCTGAGAGGGTTCAAGGTGTATTTGGGGAAGCCACAGAGCGTAGCGCTACCATAGTCTAGCCTCGGCAGGACAAGCGCTTGAACTACCTGCTTGAAGTCCTCTTGAGGAAAGAATGGTTTTAGATTTCTAAGAATCCTCATTTGGTGGTTAGCACCCTTACACATCTTGCTAATATGATTCTTCATGTTCAAGTGTGAGTCCAGGGTGATTCCGAGAGATTTGGCTGAGTCAATGATATGAGGGGAGCAGTTGAAGGCAGTGAGGTGTTTCATCCAGAGGTCTATCTTAGGGGTGTGATTAGGAGGAGATATGAGAAGGAATTCTGTTTTGGCGGTGTTGAGCAGGAGGTGGTTCTCAGTTAACCAGTTTTGGGTATTCATCAGGGTGGAGTTGAGTGAGGTGAAGTCTTCAGAGGGGGTGATTTTCAGGTAAAGTTGTGTGTCATCCGCATACATATGAAAAAGAATGTTCATGGAGGTTAGAGCATTCGCTAATGGTGCCAGGAAAATGTTAAAGAGTATGGGAGAAAAGGCGGACTCTTGAGGGACCCCCATAGAGACTGTAGAAGACTGGGATAGGGATTGATTCACCTTGACTCTTTGGGATCTATTTTGAAGGAAGGACAAGAACCATTGCAATACCAGACCGGAAAGGCCCATCCTGTGTTCCAGAATGGCTAAGAGGTTGTCGTGATTAACAGTGTCGAATGCTGAGGAAAGGTCAAGGAGGATTAGGAGGCAAGATTCGTTATGGTCTAACATTTTTAAAATGTCATCCATAATGTGAGTGAGCGCCGATTCCGTGCTGTGACCGCTCTGAAAACCAGATTGATGTTGATCCAAGAGTTTGAAATATTCAATGTGCGTGCAGAGTTGCGATTGCACGCATTTTTCTAGGACTTTAGCCAAAGTGGGGATGTTGGAGATGGGACGAAAGTTGTTGAGATCAGATCTGTCTGCATTAGGTTTTTTAAGAATGGGTGATACCTGAGCTGCTTTTAGACATTCGGGGATCATGCCTTGTGATAAAGAAGCGTTGACAATCTTTGTCAAAAGGGGAATGAGGGCATCCTTGATTTCTTTGAAGACAGACGGTGGCAACGGGTAACTGAAGTGATTAGAAGGGTTGATACTAAGAAGGGTTTTGTAGATGTCATTTTCACTGAGGGGAGTGAAAGAGTCCCAAGTGGCCTTGTTCTTGGTGCTAGAACTAAGAGGCTTTAGCCTCTCAGAGAGGGCAGGATGAGCCGCAATCTCATATGATGTAAGAAGGGCCTTCTTAGTTTCTAGGTCAATACTGATGAGTTTGGTTTTCTCCATAAAGAAAGCAGCCAGATCGTCGCATGGAGGAGAGTCGTCTCCTGAGTCAAGGTGGTTGGGTACTTTCGCTGATTGTTGTTTGACAATTTCAAAAAGTTTCTTAGGGCGATTTGAGGCTTGAATAAGTTGGGATCTGAAGTAACCGGCCTTAGAAGTCTTGATTTTTTATTATATGAGCTCCTTACCGATCTAAGGACTTTTAGATGATCCACGGAAGGTTTTGATCTCCATAAACGTTCAGCTGCCCTTAAGTTGCGGCGTTAAGAGTTTAGGTTGTCATTGAACCAAGGTTTGGAGATTTTGGAGGAGGCCTTTTTTGTTGTAGTAGTTCTATGGAATCCATGATACCAGAGATAGTGGAGTTATAGTAGTCAGTGAGATCATGTACATCAGTCATGTCATCTAAGGAAGAAAAGGCATATTTGCATTCAATAGCTAGGTCTTCCATATTAATATTTCTGAGTTCCCTTTTCCACTGTTTAATTTTCTTCGGTTGATCCCTTTTCCGGATCACCACCCTGTTAATAAAGAAGATGCTGCTGTAGTGGTCTGACCAATCACAAGGGGTAATGTCCTCCAATGTGATGGTATCACCATTTGAAATGATGAGGTCCAGAATTTCTCCTTTGTTGTGAGTTGGCCGGTCGCAGAATTGGGTAAGGTCCAGATCCGATAAGAATGATTTTAGACAGATCACCGCTTGGTCATTAGGATTAGACCACTGAAGGTTGAAATCACCGAGGTAGATTTGGGACACTGAGGGGTCATCGTTGGAAAAGATGATTTCCATTAGATGTTCAATGAAGAGGAAGTTATCACCAGGGGGGTGGTAGAAAGTATGAAGTTTGCAAACCGGGATGTGATTACTAGAGATGTTGAGGCAAAGGTATTCGACTGCGGATGGGGTGGAGGTCTCAATGTGGGAAACAGATAGTGTATTCCGGTGTATACAAGCTAATCCACCGCCCTGCTTCTTAGATCTGTCTAGACGGATTATGTCATGACTAGGTGGTACTAAGAAGTCTAAGATAGGGGTGGAGAAAGGATTTAGCCATGTTTCCGTGAGGATGATGATATCTAGTTCATTGTTTTGGATGAGGTCAAAGATATCAGAGGCATGTTTGCAGGCTGATCTACAATTGAGTAGTGCGCATTTCAGATGTATAGGTGTGTGTGATGTGGGAATCTGAGTGAACAAAGCAAACACAAGGAGATGATGGACAGAGTGCTGAAACTTTTCAAACCACTCACCCCCAGTCACAGATCTGGGTTGAATCCATCATCATTCTTTAGCTCACTTTGCCACCCCAGTTCAGACATAGCTATATGCAAATCAGTTTTGACCCTGTGCCTCATGGGAACAGTCCAGACCGAACTGCCAAGCCATGTCTTCCCTGGACTGGAATCAAGCATTCTGGGACCGGTTTCGGGCTAACAGCCCTCATCAGCCAGGCTAGCTTGAATCCAGTGGCAAAGTGAGCAAGGGACCCACGTCTGGGCATACCCTGCCAACTTAGGGCGAACAAAGCAAACACAAGGAGATGATGGACGGAGTGCTGAAACTTTTCAAACACTCACCCCAGTCACAGATCTGGGTTGAATCTATCATCATTCTTTAGCTCACTTTGCCACCCCAGTTCAGACATAGCTATATGCAAATCAGTCTTGACCCTGTGCCTCATGGGAACAGTCCAGACCGAACTGCCAAGCCATGTCTTCCCTGGACCGGAATCAAGCATCCTGGGACCGGTTTCGGGCTAACAGCCCTCATCAGCCAGGCTAGCTTGAATCCAGTGGCAAAGTGAGCAAGGGACCCACGTCTGGGCATACCCTGCCAACTTAGGGCGAACAAAGCAAACTCAAGGAGATGATGAACGGAGTGAGTGCTGAAACTTTTCAAACACTCACCCCCAGTCACATATCTGGGTTGATTACATCATCATTCTTTAGCTCACTTTGCCACCCCAGTTCAGACATAGCTATATGCAAATCAGTCTTGACCCTGTGCCTCATGGGAACAGTCCAGACCGAACTGCCAAGCCATGTCTTCCCTGGACCGGAATCAAGCATCCTGGGACCGGTTTCGGGCTAACAGCCCTCATCAGCCAGGCTAGCTTGAATCCAGTGGCAAAGTGAGCAAGGGACCCACGTCTGGGCATACCCTGCCAACTTAGGGCGAACAAAGCAAACACAAGGAGATGATGGACGGAGTGCTGAAACTTTTCAAACACTCACCCCCAGTCACAGATCTGGGTTGAATCCATCATCATTCTTTAGCTCACTTTGCCACCCCAGTTCAGATATAGCTATATGCAAATCAGTCTTGACCCTGTACCTCATGGGAACAGTCCAGACCGAACTGGCAAGCCATGTCTTCCCTGTACCGGAATCAAGCATCCTGGGACCGGTTTCGGGCTAACAGCCCTCATCAGCCAGGCTAGCTTGAATCCAGTGGCAAAGTGAGCAAGGGACCCACGTCTCAGCATACCCTGCCAACTTAGGGCAAACAAAGCAAACACAAGGAGATGATGGACGGAGTGCTGAAACTTTTCAAACACTCACCCCCAGTCACAGATCTGAGTTGAATCCATCATCATTCTTTAGCTCACTTTGCCACCCCAGTTCAGACATAGCTATATGCAAATCAGTCTTGATCCTGTGCCTCATGGGAACAGTCCAGACCGAACTGCCAAGCCATGTCTTCCCTGGACCGGAATCAAGCATCCTGGGACCGGTTTCGGGCTAACAACCCTCATCAGCCAGGCTCGCTTAAATACAGTGGCAAAGTGAGCAAGGGACCCACGTCTGGGCATACCCTGCCAACTTAGGGCGAACAAAGCAAACACAAGGAGATGATGGACGGAGTGCTGAAACTTTTCAAACACTCACCCCCAGTCACAGATCTGGGTTGAATCTATCATAATTCTTTAGCTCACTTTGCCACCCCAGTTCCGACATAGCTATATGCAAATCAGTCTTGACCCTGTGCCTCATGGGAACAGTCCAGACCGAACTGCCAAGCCATGTCGTCCCTGGACCGGAATCAAGCATCCTGGGACCGGTTTCGGGCTAACAGCCCTCATCAGCCAGGCTAGCTTGAATCCAGTGGCAAAGTGAGCAAGGGACCCACGTCTGGGCATACCCTGCCAACTTAGGGCGAACAAAGCAAACGCAAGGAGAGGATGGACGGAGTGCTGAAACTTTTCAAACACTCACCCCCAGTCACAGATCTGGGTTGAATCCATCATCATTCTTTAGCTCACTTTGCCACCCCAGTTCAGACATTGCTATATGCAAATCAGTCTTGACCCTGTGCCTCATGGGAACAGTCCAGACCGAACTGCCAAGCCATGTCTTCCCTGGACCGGAATCAAGCATCATGGGACCGGTTTCGTGCTAACAGCCCTCATCAGCCAGGCTAGCTTGAATCCAGTGGCAAAGTGAGCAAGGGACCCACGTCTGGGCATACCCTGCCAACTTAGGGCGAACAAAGCAAACACAAGGAGATGATGGACAGAGTGCTGAAACTTTTCAAACACTCACCCCCAGTCACAGATCTGGGTTGAATCCATCATCATTCTTTAGCTCACTTTGCCACCCCAGTTCAGACATAGCTATATGCATATCAGTCTTGACCCTGTGCCTCATGGGAGCAGTCCAGACCGAACTGCCAAGCCATGTCCTCCCTGGACCGGAATCAAGGATCCTGGGACCGGTTTTGGGCTAACAGCCCTCATCAGCCAGGCTAGCTTGAATCCAGTGGCAAAGTGAGCAAGGGACCCACGTCTGGGCATACCCTGCCAACTTAGGGCGAACAAAGCAAACTCAAGGAGATGATGAACGGAGTGCTGAAACTTTTCAAACACTCACCCCCAGTCACATATCTGGGTTGATTACATCATCATTCTTTAGCTCACTTTGCCACCCCAGTTCAGACATAGCTATATGCAAATCAGTCTTGACCCTGTGCCTCATGGGAACGGTCCAGACCGAACTGCCAAGCCATGTCTTCCCTGGACCGGAATCAAGCATCCTGGGACCGGTTTCGGGCTAACAGCCCTCATCAGCCAGGCTAGCTTGAATCCAGTGGCAAAGTGAGCAAGGGACCCACGTCTGGGCATACCCTGCCAACTTAGGGCGAACAAAGCAAACACAAGGAGATGATGGACGGAGTGCTGAAACTTTTCAAACACTCACCCCCAGTCACAGATCTGGGTTGAATCCATCATCATTCTTTAGCTCACTTTGCCACCCCAGTTCAGACATAGCTATATGCAAATCAGTCTTGACCCTGTGCCTCATGGGAACAGTCCAGACCGAACTGCCAAGCCATGTCTTCCCTGGACCGGAATCAAGCATCCTGGGACCGGTTTCGGGCTAACAGCCCTCATCAGCCAGGCTAGCTTGAATCCAGTGGCAAAGGGAGCAAGGGAGCAAGGGACCCACGTCTGGGCATACCCTGCCAACTTAGGGCGAACAAAGCAAACACAAGGAGATGATGGACGGAGTGCTGAAACTTTTCAAACACTCACCCCCAGTCACAGATCTGGGTTGAATCCATCATCATTCTTTAGCTCACTTTGCCACCCCAGTTCAGATATAGCTATATGCAAATCAGTCTTGACCCTGTGCCTCATGGGAACAGTCCAGACCGAACTGGCAATCCATGTCTTCCCTGTACCGGAATCAAGCATCCTGGGACCGGTTTTGGGCTAACAGCCCTCATCAGCCAGGCTAGCTTGAATCCAGTGGCAAAGTGAGCAAGGGACCCACTTCTGAGCATACCCTGCCAACTTAGGGCAAACAAAGCAAACACAAGGAGATGATGGACGGAGTGCTGAAACTTTTCAAACACTCACCCCCAGTCACAGATCTGAGTTGAATCCATCATCATTCTTTATTCACTTTGCCACCCCAGTTCAGACATAGCTATATGCAAATCAGTCTTGATCCTGTGCCTCATGGGAACAGTCCAGACCGAACTGCCAAGCCATGTCTTCCCTGGACCGGAATCAAGCATCCTGGGACCGGTTTCGGGCTAACAGCCCTCATCAGCCAGGCTAGCTTAAATCCAGTGGCAAAGTGAGCAAGGGACCCACGTCTGGGCATACCATGCCAACTTAGGGCGAACAAAGCAAACACAAGGAGATGATGGACGGAGTGCTGAAACTTTTCAAACACTCACCCCCAGTCACAGATCTGGGTTGAATCTATCATCATTCTTTAGCTCACTTTGCCACCCCAGTTCCGACATAGCTATATGCAAATCAGTCTTGACCCTGTGCCTCATGGGAACAGTCCAGACCGAACTGCCAAGCCATGTCGTCCCTGGACCGGAATCAAGCATCCTGGGACCGGTTTCGGGCTAACAGCCCTCATCAGCCAGGCTAGCTTGAATCCAGTGGCAAAGTGAGCAAGGGACCCACGTCTGGGCATACCCTGCCAACTTAGGGCGAACAAAGCAAACGTAAGGAGAGGATGGACGGAGTGCTGAAACTTTTCAAACACTCACCCCCAGTCACAGATCTGGGTTGAATCCATCATCATTCTTTAGCTCACTTTGCCACCCCAGTTCAGACATTGCTATATGCAAATCAGTCTTGACCCTGTGCCTCATGGGAACAGTCCAGACCAAACTGCCAAGCCATGTCTTCCCTGGACCGGAATCAAGCATCATGGGACCGGTTTCGTGCTAACAGCCCTCATCAGCCAGGCTAGCTTGAATCCAGTGGCAAAGTGAGCAAGGGACCCACGTCTGGGCATACCCTGCCAACTTAGGGCGAACAAAGCAAACACAAGGAGATGATGGACAGAGTGCTGAAACTTTTCAAACACTCACCCCCAGTCACAGATCTGGGTTGAATCCATCATCATTCTTTAGCTCACTTTGCCACCCCAGTTCAGACATAGCTATATGCATATCAGTCTTGACCCTGTGCCTCATGGGAGCAGTCCAGACCGAACTGCCAAGCCATGTCCTCCCTGGACCGGAATCAAGGATCCTGGGACCGGTTTCGGGCTAACAGCCCTCATCAGCCAGGCTAGCTTGAATCCAGTGGCAAAGTGAGCAAGGGACCCACGTCTGGGCATACCCTGCCAACTTAGGGTGAACAAACCAAACACAAGGAGATGATGGACGGAGTGCTGAAACTTTTCAAACACTCACCCCCAGTCACAGATCTGGGTTGAATCCATCATCATTCTTTAGCTCACTTTGCCACCCCAGTTCAGACATAGCTATATGCAAATCAGTCTTGACCCTGTGCCTCATGGGAACAGTCCAGACCGAACTGCCAAGCCATGTCTTCCCTGGACCGGAATCAGCATCCTGGGACTGGTTTTGGGCTAACAGCCCTCATCAGCCAGGCTAGCTTGAATCCAGTGGCAAAGTGAGCAAGGGACCCACGTCTGGGCATACCCTGCCAACTTAGGGCGAACAAAGCAAACACAAGGAGTCTGAGTGAAGTTCACTTGCTTGAGGTTGTGGCTTTGTACGGCTCTGCGGTTGTTGGAGGGTTCCCTGTGTGGGTTGGCGTGAATGGCTTGAATTTGGGCCATAGGGATCTTGTCAGTATCTAGAGTGATCGAATACGAGAGGGGTAGATCCTCGTTATCACTGGTCGCAAGCTCAACCATCATTCTTCTAGTCCGGGAGGGGGCGTTAGGGAGGGGTAAGTTAATAGAGATAAGGTGCGAAAAGGGCTGGTCAAAGCCAGTGGGTGCGCTGGCGGGGACAGTGGGCAGCTTTCCTAAGGAAATAAGAGAACTGAGCAAGGGTAAATGATCAAGTGAGAGGGCTTTCAATTCAAGGAGTTTGTGGGAGAGAAGGTGCACTTGGAGAGATAACTTGTCCAGACGTGCAGCCAGGTCTGAGTGTTGGTTCAGGGATAGAAACTGAGGGGAGAGATCCGGGGAAGAGGAGGGGCCTCGAGGGATGTCAGTATGAGGTGAGGCGGTAATGCAAAGGTCCAGGGGAGGGGATGCGTCCTTAAAATCTTGCGGAATCCCTGCTCGATTGGAAGGAGTGGCAGGGGGAGGAAGGAGGTTGGAGGGCCAGTTGTGTGGTGTACTGGAGGTGCTCATAGAGAGGTTGAGTGTGTTAGGATAAGAAGATACCAATGAGGGAGATCTTTTGTGCTCCATGGGCAGAGAAGGCGTAGATAGTGAGGCCCTGGATGGGAGAGCATCCGCAGAGAGAAGAGGGGGTATGCATTGAGAGGGCATCCCGAATAAGGAAGTGCCGAGAATCTGGCTTGCGATCGGCGAGATGCGTGACACATTAGGTCCACCAACCAGAAGTGTCGATGGTCGATTGGAGTGCGAGACTACTATAAGGGATTGACTCTCACTGAAATCTGCTATGGAGTGAATAGAATTATGAAAACTTGAAGTACTCCCTGCAGTGGATGGAGGTGAGCTGGATAAATCCAATGAATTAGATGGGTGTGAAACGGAATCAGAGGATTTAGCCGACACTGCTTTCTTGAGGGTTGGGAAAATATAGTCCATCTTGGCGAAATTGAACTTAGAGACTTGTATGAAAATGATACCATTATTGTAGAGAGTGATGGTGGCATTAGCTTTGAGGAAAGGTGAAGTTATTAATTTGAGACCATGAGGGGTTTTCCTAGCGTCCTTTATTTGAAGCATGGAATAGAGGACATTCCGCCAACATGCCCGTTTTCTGGTGTAGAAAATGAGGTCATTAGACAGAATACCCTTTTTAGCGCAGATGTAGACATCGGAGATCAATGTTTCAGGACTAGATTTGAGTAAGCGATGTTTGTGCTTTTTAGCCGCATTTTTGGAGAGGTTAGGCGGATAATTGATAGTGAAGGCATTGGATCCTGCAGGGACAAGACTTATCTCCATTCTGAGACAGGCCAACGGTGATTATTGAGGAGGGGGGAGGACCAATTTACGTGTTCAAGGAGGTGAGACAGAACTTGAATCGGAGGTAGGTGTAGCTAAGAGGGCAGTGAATGAAGAGAACAAGCAGCACACCCTTTGAGTGAGTAAATCTGATGAAGATATTAAGTAATTGGGTAAGGCTACGAAAGACTACAGGTGGACCTGGGTGGAACTGGAAAAATATCGTTATATCGCTTGTACTCAATTTTTCTTTTTTTATGACTTCCTTTCTTCCGGATATGACCAAAAATACTATCTTCCCAACCTTTAAATTAAAGCATCTCTCCTGCACTCCGTGGAGATGTAGCCAATATGAGCAGTCAAAATTGCTGCCAAATTAGCCGAGTTGTGTGTTGGAGGAGGTTAGTCCTCTTTTGATTTCCATGTAGCTCATCAGGATGGTCACCATCTTGTGTTCATAGCCAGTCCAGTGATAAAATGGAGTTTTTGGGCCTTGAGGGCCCTGCTGGTGGGCAATGCGGGTCAGACCAAGCCCAGGTCTCCCATAGTACCCTTCCCAGGCTCGCTACATGATGCGGGCAGTGTGAGTCACCCTCCGGGGCCCCAGTTGAAATGTTCCTGTGACTGGGCCGAGCTGGGCAAAGGCGAGCACGTCCTAGACTCGCCATAGCTAGCTGTTTCCCATGAGCAGGTCGGGTGAGGGGGGATTAGCGTGTGGGCCAAAGGTGCGGTCGAGCGTCCGTCCAGGCAAATCAGCAGCGTTATGGCAGGCCGATCCAAGACTCCAAGCATTGGCAGAGGGGAGGCACTCACCGAATCGCTTGCTCAATCCGGTGGGGCCAGTTCCCCAGATCCCGTCAAGGGCTCATCTCCGGCAGCTGCTCACCGTGCTAACAGACGGACAGGAAGCGAGCATGTACTGACGACGTTGGGGCTCGTCCGACTCTCCCGGCTACATCCGCCTCAGCGCAGGACAAACGGGCGCCCCAGGTGATGAGCTCGGGAGACTGGAGCCCGTACGGAGCCGCAACAAGAAGTCAGTCAGCCACGGAAGGGGGGCAGTCACTCTCCTTCCCACCCGTTCCAGCAGCCTTAGTTCCAAGCGGTCCTCCGTCAGCATCGGAGGTCCTCCCAAAACAATTAAGCCTTTTTGGAACAAGGACGCTGCAGCCCTCCCGGTATGAGCAGCCGGGTATCGTCAATCAGCCGAGCCGGCATCCAAATCTACAGGTGAGTGGCTGATTTATACGGTTGTGTGAATACGGCATGAAGCTAGAAATCCTCCGCAGATTAATCCAGGCTGGATGGCAGGGGTAAACAGGGGCTATGACCCGATGGGTAATCCCAACCCCGGGAGCCAAAACCAAGAGCTCCTACACCGCGGCCATCTTGCCAAAAAAAATGAATTCTTCCTTTGCTGGTGCAGGCTGCTTCCTAGTGGTGCATACTTTCAAGTTCCCGTTCATCAGTCGAGGCAGAAGTTTCTTTGTTTTGCTGCTGGCGATGACCACTTTCAGTTCCAGGTCTTACTCTTTTGTCTGGCTACCTCTCAGAGAGTCTTTACCAAGGTATTGGCCCCAGTGGTGGCGCTTTTTCACTTACAAAGCATTTCTGTTTTTCTATACCTTGATGACTGGCTCTTATCTGCTCCTTTTTTCAAGGATCAGGAAGACCTTAAACTGGTGCTTCGGACTCTGGGGGACTAGAGTTTTCTTGTCAACTTTTCAAAATCCCAGTTGGAACCGATTCAGAACAAGCTGTTCATTGGGGTCCTGTTCGGCACGGTGCAGGAGTAGGCTCGCCTTCCTGCACAGAGGATATCGACAATTTGTGCCTCTGTGGATCATCTTCTCGGACAGTCCTCCATGTCGACCAGGGCTTGGCTGAGGATTCAGGGCCTGATGGCAGCCTCCACGGCGGTGGTACCGTGGGCACAGTTTCATCTCAAGCCCCTGGTGAATCATGTCCTTTGCTTTTGGAGTCCCGGCTCACGCAACTACGACCATCTAATCCCGGTGACGCCTGTTGTCAGGAAAGCTTTGACTTGGTGGCAGTCGGAGTCAAATCTGTCGAGAGGCATACCGTTCTGCTATCCCCCACCTGTATATCTCACCACAGGTGCCAGCATGTGGGTCTGGGGGGCGGTGTTAGGAGATCAGAAGAGGCAGGGGGTCTGGTCAGTTTGGGAGGCACTTCAGTCCTCCAATTGGAGGGAGTTGTCAGCAGTCTGGCAGGCCTTGAGGGTTGTTTCCGCTCTCTTGGTGGGACATCAAGTTGTGGTTCATATAGACAATCAGGTCTCCAGGTCTTATCTGAACAGGCAAGGGGTGAACCCGATGTCGGATTCTGAATGTCATTGCGGCTTGGATCTTTGCTTGGGTGGAGGCCCATCTTCTTGCTCTTTCTGCTGTGTGTGTTCACGGGTCACTCAACGTTCAGGCCGACTGTCTGAGCAGAAACATGCCGTCTTCTGTGATGTATCACATCTCAGGTCAGGAGTTCAGTCGAGTGTGTGCGGCGTTCCGGGATCCCTGGCTGGATCTGTTTGCGTCTCTACACAATTCAATGTTTCCTCTTTTCTGCTTGGAGACTCATGTTCCCAGGGTTTGGGCGGTCGATGCCCTATCAGTCCCATGGCCCAAGGGGACTCTCTATGCTTTCCCTCCCATATCCCTTCTCCCCAGGGTGCTGCAGAAGATTCGGGAGGAGATGACATCGGTTATTCTGATTGCTCTTTTTTGGCCTCGGAGGCCTTGGTTCCCTCTGCTGTATCTCTTTCTCAGGGGGTGTTTCTTCCTCTGTCCCTTCGACCGTCTTCACTCCAGTTTCCCTTCCTACCTGTGTCACACCTTCTGCATCTTCAGCTGACGGCCTGGTTTGTGAAAGGGCTGGTTTGATGGGTCTGGGGTGCTCTAGTGTTGTCGCTCTTGAGATTTAGGAATCGTGTAAACCCTCAACCTTGAAGTCTTACAGGAAACACTTGGGTTCTTTTCAGAAATGGTGTATTTCTAAGGATTTAGATCCCCTGACTGTGGATAGTTTTTCTATTTTAGATGTTTTGCGGGATAGGTTTCTGAAGGGCTTAGCCCCGTCCACTCTCTGCGCCCAGTGGGCCGCTGTCTGGGTGTTTCATGTGCAAGGGTATTTCTCCAAGGTTTCTCCTTTGGTGTCTCGTCTCCTGAAGAGTTTCAGGTTTAAGCGGCTGGTCATTCTGAAATCTGTGCCTTCTTGGGATTTGTCAGTGGTCCATCAGGGTCTCCAGCTGGCCCCTTTGAGTCTTTGGATTCCTGTCCCTGTCTTTGTTGCCTGCTAAGGCTGCTTTTCTTGTTGCCATCACGTCTGCTCGGCATTTGGGTGAGCTGGGGGCTCTTCTGTCCTCTTTTCCCTTCCTAGGCTTCTTTCTGGACAAGGTGGTGCTTCACTTGGATCCTATTTTTCTTCCTAAAGTCCCCTATTATTTCCATCTGAACCAAGAGCTTGTTTTGCCAGTTTTTCCCTCGGATGTGGAGTGGGTTCCGTCCTCCTTGGACGTGGGTCCCGCCCTGTCAATTTATTTGTCTAGGACCCATGAGAGGTTTCGTAAGTCCTTGAGTTTGTTTGTCTCCTTTGGTTCTGGTACTCTGGGTAACAAGGTTTCTTCCCAATCTATTGGCAGATGGGTGAAGCAGGCAATCATTCAGGCTTCTGCTTCTGCTGATGTGTCTCCTCCTTCTGAGGTTCAGGGGCGTTCTACTCGCACAGTGGCTGCTTCCTGGGCTGAAGCTGGGGGCTCTTCTATTCAGGAGATCCGTCATGCTCCAACTTGGTCTTCACAGCTGACTTTTGCCCGTCATTATCGTCTGGATTTGTCTGGGGCTGAGCGTTCCTGACATCTGTTTTGCGAACGGCAATTGTGTAATTGTCATTCTCTAACAAAGACTTGCTGCATCCGATTTTCGTGTTGGTGTGCTTCTTGCTTGGTATATCCTCAAAAGTCAGGACTGGGACGAGGAGGATGGAGGTGAGGGGGTAATGTCCTATTACTTATTGGTAATCTTCAATATCCCGAACTAGAGTCCTCCTCGACCCAGTCCACATCCCTCCCTCCCGCAGGAGAGGTCGGGCTTTATGCTTCTATCATAGAGATAGAAGACAGCTTTAGGCTGAAGGAATCTATGATTCCTAGCGTGTAAATCTCTGTCAGAGGCGGAAACACCTCACAAGTCAGGTCTGGGATGAGTACTCAAGCTCTGGGCAATGAAGATTACCGTTAAGTAATAGAACAATATCCTGCCAGTATCTATGAAACTTATTTTGTGAGGTGCACACTCATGTAAAAAAACTTAAGCGAAATTACTTAATGAGAAATGTCAAGAACTATTAATAACATAACTTAACAGAAATGTTCTGAATTTTGCATATTTCACCAACGTAATTAATATATTACCCAGACCAACTTAAAACCTTTTGTATACAGTATTCCTTAGTTGGCGTTCTCAAATTTGCATTATATTTATTGATACACCCCTTTTTTCGTGGTTAGACCGACTGGACCTCCTTACACCACTTTCCCAAATCGTACTTGTAAATTATGCAATATTTGCATAATATTAAACATAAAAAATAGGTTCAATCTATTTGACATTTTCATGCATAACTTAGACATTACTAGCCGTGTGAATAGCGTGTAAGATTTGCAGGTGTTGATTTATATAAATTGCAAGTATTTCTAGGCGTACGTGACACTTACAAGAAGTTTCCTGACTCGAGCCCTATGATTATTGAGGGAGTGTAACCTGGATTACTCGCTGCTTCTTCCACATGTATTCTTTGAAGACCAAAAATTGGAAATGGGATTATCTGATACTCTAAGCCACAGCATGTTTGTCTTTGTCTTTCAAAGTACATTCAAGATGTTAAAGTTTTGGTGTGCCTATGTCACCGTTTAGGTATTTATGTATTCGTGTTTTCATATTTTGCAAGCATGGTCCACTGATGCTTTTTAGATTGTAGGAGAGAGTTGAAAGTGTATGGTTATAAAGCACCACATATACATAGAAAGCATCATTGCAGACACTAAATTGCTCTTACACATATCAATACAAAAGGGAAAGGGTACCCATGAGAGGATCTAGATAATCTTTGGAGGACTGTGAGCACTATAATACAAGTCAAACGGGTGCAGGTGTCTGAAAAGGTTCTGAGAAGGGGAAGTAAACACAAGTATTTGGGTAGAAGCAAGCAATAGTCATGCAAGCAGAGGGCAGACCAACACGTGTTGCTAAATAAAAAGTAGAAGGAGTTTTAGGAATGTGTGGGAGGGAAGTAGCAAGGCTATAGTAAGGAAAGAAAGAGGCAGTGACTAACCTGAAGAGCCGTGAGGATAAGACAGTCGTCAGAGATGCTGTTAAATGGATCTGACATGGAAATGGACTTTGAGGGAAAGAAGGTAAGATCTTACTTGAAAATTAAAGAAGTGGCGATGCAAAGTCCAGGTGAGTATCATTGTTGGTGCCAACCAGCGCCCTGCGGCATTGAGGGATACGTAAGTGGCACCAGCCGAACGTGTCAAGTGAGCCACGTGGCTCAGACAGAGCCCCAGATTATACTGGGTTTCCTGATTCAAGGAATATGTGATCTGTTTGTATACGTGTTTGCAAAGATCCGCATTTCTTGCAATCTCCTTTAAAACTGTTACAATCACTTCAGCATCCAGGGGTTATTAGGTTCAGCCACCGACACGATAAAATAGAATGGGAGTGAGCGGACAGGCTGTGACACTCAAAGGTAATCTCTCTGTACACGCTTTCATTGCACACAGGAGCCATGGAGTTTTGAAGGAGTGCTGTGCGAGCAATGCCATCTTTCTTCCTCTCTAGTGATTTCCCTGATCTGTCAAGGGCACTCTTCCCCGGCTCACTGGAATAATTGCCTCTTCATGTCTTTTTCATGTCACTTTTCGCACTGCACACATTTTCATGCTTCGAATAAAGCAATGACACTCTTCTGTTCTGGGCCTTGTAAATGCCGATGTGAAGCCCTCATCTAACTTTTTCTTCTATTACTAAACAATTCTTATTTTATGCATCAAGTGCAGAAAGCGCTAAATACATAAAAGAAAATTGCTGACCATTTAGTTGCTACTTTTCCGAGCCTCCCAAAGTGTTCTTTGCTTAGCACTTCTTTCCTTTTAATTAACTTCTACACCTGCCTTGTTGCAAAGGATTATTGCGCACTTCAAGCAACAGCAATGGAATGAAAAAGGAAAAACAGTTACCCTTGAAATGTGCATGCGTTAAGAGCCCATTATTATACTAATGTCGGAGAAAAGTCTCCTGCCAAGCACCTGCTACAAAACTGTTGCAAAAAATCTACAAATCTATAACCGTTTTTGTGGAGAACTCAAAATCGGAAAAAGATGCTCTGCACGTAGGGCCTTTTTCACTGATCCAGTTTCCGGCTTCCTGCTCTAAATGAAATAAAAGCACTGTCAAGCTCAGACACACTAAGGGCTCTGGTGTGTAATGCAGAATGCAGACGAGGCTCCTGTCTGTCCCTTTTCAGCCTGCCCTGTGTCATGCACTGACCCCATCATCACAGCTTTGTTGTCAAGCAATGTAATACACTCCAGAGGACATCAGTGTCTTGACAAGGCAAGCATGTTGCCAAAGTAAAGATGTAAAATACATTTTTACGATGCATATCTTCTGCACACTGGGGCCAAAACACCCAAAAATGTGCGTTTGCTCTGGGGACTCTGTGACCCTCTTGAGGAATTCTATAGAAGAGGACGCCACGGGAGATGTCTAAAGACATTCCCAGAAGCACACCTGAAACTTGCGCCTTCCGCAGACTTCCAGGGGCTGTATTACAGAAAGGGCCCTGGGGGCGCAACCGGCGTTTGCGCCCACATTGCGTGCCCCCGGAACACTTTGGTATTACAGAAGTGGCCGCAGACGCTTGTTCAGCCCCTTCTGTAATCTGATAGCGTTGGCGCACTTAAAGTGCCAGTGCTATTTTCAGGGTGCGTTCCCTCATTTGCATGGAGGCGTGCCCCATGTAAATGAGGGAATCCCTTTGCCTCTGCTCCCATGCCGTATTACAGACACGGGTGCAGAGGCAAAGACATTCTCAGGAGGCGCACTGACATTGCACATTGCGCCACCTGAGAGCAGCCCTCTGCAGGGGGTAAAGGGGGTCCTATGGATCCCCCAGACATCCCCTTGCTGGCGGGTGCAGTCACTGACTGCACCTGCCTGTAAGGGGATCTCTAATCCCCCTTCAAAGTGCAGGCGGGTTAACGCCTGCACAGTGAAACACAGAGCGGCTGCTTCAAAGCCTCTCCGTATTTAACTTGAATGTTCTGCCCTCAGGTCAGTACGAGTTTGCGGCTGCCCTGGGGGCAGCGCATTCTATGTAAATGGGTGCACTTTCTCTGTTTGTGCCCGGTGCACCTGTTTTAAGGTGCACCAGGTGCAAACAGGGAAAGTGCGCCCTAATACATAATATGGCCCCAGGTGCATGTCTGAGAATGTTTGTGAATAGAAAAAAAGCATCAAATTATTCACATACAGAGATTTAAATCTTCACACTCACTTTTAGGGGTTTTTACTTGATTGGGGCTCAGTGACCTCTTTTGGTTACATGCATTTCTCTTTCCGTACACTCTATCAAGTCTCTAACTATTATAAAGTTTTTCTTCTTCAGTTTTGCTGGCCAGTATTGATTTCTAGTTTGTGCTCACTTTAGGCTTGAATCATAGGGATACATATACACATGAATAGTCAGTCAGTCAAATTCCTATGTTCGATCTTACATAAAGATCATAAAAGTGCACAGACAACACAGCAAATACATAATATAAAAAGAAAATATTAAGATGAACAATATAGAAAAAAGCGTATACAATTATTATTATGCAGAGAGCTAACTTTATCCTTATACGAGGGAAAAAAGCCCAAACTAGCACTTCAATCAATTCATTCTATTGTTTGTCCATCTCAATAAATAAAGAAGTGAAAAATACAAATCATTATGCACCAGTCATATCATATCCAAACATGATTTAAAAGAGAAAAACTCATTTAAGTGCCAGTATAAAAACATTGATAAAACATATCATATAAAACAATGGACAATAATCTGTTGTTGAGGAGTGTTTAACATGGTGAATAGCAGCCTATAGGCTCACCATCCCACCATAGTTTTCCTACTGCGTACAGACATTTTAAGAAAGCAGCAAACACTAAAACAGGTATGGTAATCAGCTAACATTTAGAGATATATTAGAGCCTGGTTGCACTTTTTAAAAGCCATAGATTTCACTTGGTATTTAAGACAAAGGGGCCGATTCCGATCTCGGCCGGTAGTGCTCCGAATCGGATTCGGATTTACCGGATCCGATTCGGAGCCCTGTTTCCCGACCGAATCGTACGCGGGTCCGGCCGAGCGAGTACGATGCAGGCACCCGCGAAATCTCCGACCGACTCGAACGCGGGTTCAACACGCTCCGACCGACTCGCATGGACACGACTCGCACCGCGCTATGGAGACGTTTCCCGGCCGGGTAAGTACGATGCGCGCCGCGACCACTCCGACCGACTCGCGCCGTCCGGCTCGAAAAAGCTGTCGGAGCCGGACTTTGGGGGTCCGCGTCGGACCCCCATGCTGCGCGTAGGCGCACGAGTCGCACACAGGGGGACCCATGGGTCCCCCTACCTGTGCATGTACGCCGCGATGCGCATGGACGCGTACACGCTGTAGGGGGCGCCCTTGACCGCCTCGCACCCATTGAGTCAATGGGAGCCCGCGTACGGGTCGTACGACAGGCTCCCATTGACTTCAATGGGAGTCCGACCGAATCGAGTCCGATAGCATGCGAACGCATCGTACTCGTTCGGTCGGACTGCTAGGGTCCGATTCGGTCGGAATTCTCTCCGGGTCCGGCTCGGTCGGAGAGAATTCCGGCCCAAATCGGAATCGGCCCCAAAGTTGGAAGAATTTACGATAAAATTTACAGAAGCGCGTAAAGTGCAACAGGCATTGTTCTGCAATCCCATCACAGGGACAAGGAGGCAAATTACTATCCCACACCTTTCCCCCCTCTAGAAAGCACATTAAATGCCACACAGTACCTGACCAAAATCTAAAAAGGTGTGACCTCTCCAAGCGGATAAGTTCCAAAGTTAAGAAAAATGGTAAATCTCCTACTGATAGCGTAATATAGTAGATACGGGTGGAGTAGTTACTAAGAGCTTCCTCAGTTCTTTGGGAGAGAATAAACTCAGCGTAGCAGGATTTAACCAGTCTTTTGTAAGACTTGCAAATGGTCTTGGGAGAGGTGAACTTTTCAGGAAGACCAGGGCAAAAGACTTGCTAACAAAATTCAGCCAGGGAATGGATAGACCCTTATCCTGGCTGAGACAGTCTACAATAACATCTTTAATAAAGCTAACCTTACTAGTCGCCCATACACTAACTCAAAGCATGAGGGGGGCTAATTTAATAGAATCTGTGACATATTCCAGATTAAGTTCCGAATGCAAAATATAGGTAGAGCTAGATGGTGGAGCATTAAGCAACAGTCTGCGAATTCTATTAAAATGGCCCCTGTTGCTGAGTATCGCTCTTGGCGGTGGGAACACCTTTGGCAGTACTGGCAGTGTCTGTCTCTTGGAGTAGTAGGTGTGGGTCCCGGGGCATTTATTTTTGAACAAGGGGGGATTCTGAGTTCACAGTGTGTGAACTAGTTTGCTCACTGGGGTTGTGGCTACAGTCATGTTAGAGCCATATTTGTTGATTTTAATAATAGCCGACATACAAAAAATGGCCTGCTTTGTGATATATTTGTGTTTTGCGCTCACCACTCGACCATATTGGCATGTATATCAATGTAGTATGCATTGATTGTATGTCATGTTTTGTCTTTGATGCTCAATTTTGGTAATTTTTTGTAATTTTTTGTCTTTTGTCTCTACAGAGCATTGTTCACTGGAGTTTTTGTGCAGGAGCAGTTTTCTGACACTTTTAGTTCTTTTTTCTATTTAATAAGAATTTCAGTTGCCAAGACAGTCCCATTAGGTCCATTTGTGGACAGTAGACTAACAGTGGCATTACTTTGTAGTGAAATGTTTTGTTTAGCTAACTGATCAGAGACTGTAGGTCCTAAAGATGGCCGTTGACCCTGTGGGGCAGAGTAGTACGGCCAAAACATGTTGACTGTGATACGATTATCCCTGTTATTCATCCCTTTGTTTTCTTTTAACCAAATCATGGTATCCTCTAATAAACCAATAGTTTCAGATAAAAGTAGATAGTTTTAATCTTCATTCTGGATCTCTGGTTAGTGTGGAGTATACACTCCACCATTATCAGTTTAAACAAAAAAAACATTGCTCCCACACTTAGGGGCATATTTACAACAAAGTGTCGAAGCGTGTCATTAAGCTAAGAAGGCTAACGACACGCTTCGTCACTTTAGAAATGCAGGTCTGCACCATATTCACAAGAATATGGTGCAGCCCTGCATTTCCCCCTGCGCTGTTGCTAAATTTAGCTGCCTAGAACCAAGGCAGGCACCCTTGCACTATAGTGCTAGGGTCTCTGCATTGAGGGGAAGATTGTTTATGTGGAGGAAATTGTTTGGTCCCCGCCTTTTGCGGCCCCCATTCCCCCTTTGGGGGTGGGAGTTCCAATCTTGAGCCCCACCCTCTTTAATATATATATGGCACCACTAGCATCTTTGGCTGAGGCTTATGGAGCTAAAATTGTGTCGCATGCGGACGACACGCAGCTTCTCTTCACCTGCAATAAAGACTCCGATTTTAAAGGAGACAAGATTAATTCCTGTCTGACTGAAGTGTTCTCCTGGCTACAGGCTAATCAGCTTAAATATAATCCCGAAAAGTCGGAGATTATTTTCTTCGGCCACCCCCCCCAGCAGTGTATGGCGTAATTGGTGGCCAGCTGATATGTCTCCCCCTGCCACTTCTGTCAAAATAGTGAAAAACTTAGGGGTGAAGTTGGATGAGAACCTTTCTATGCATGCACAGATTCAGGCAGTGGTCGGCTCTTGCTTTGGCATGTTGAAGATGCTAAAGCAGTTCCTGCCTCTCCTACCTATCACTCATAGAAAAACGGTAGTCCAAGCAATGATAGTTTCGAGGTTGGACTACGTGAATATACTGTATTTAGGGTTGCCGGAGTACCTGCTATCAAGGCTGCAGGTGGCCCAGAATGCGGCAGCCAGAGCAATACTCATGCTGGGTCCAAGAGCACGGACGTCCACTTGTTTGGAATCCCTGCATTGGCTCCCAATCCACAAGAGGATCTATTTTAAGGCCATGGTTCTGGCTTTTAAGGCTCTCCACGGCATAGGTCCCGAGTATATCAGGAAGAGAGTCCAGTTCTATTGCCCTCGCCGTACATTAAGTTCTTCAACACTTCAGTTGGCATGTACCCCCAAATACCACCGAGCACGGATGGGGGGCTCTCCTTCCAGGTTCAGGCGGCGCAACTGTGGAATAATCTTCCGGGGGAATTAAGACTGACGCAAGATCTCCTAGCGTTTAGGAAATCACTGAAAACCTGGCTATTCCAGCATTAATACCGATCCTGGCTGTCACACTGCATAGTTAATTTGTTCATTCTCACGCCTCAGCGCCGGGACACTCT
Source organism: Calotriton arnoldi (assembly GCA_963921515.1). NCBI lineage: Eukaryota > Metazoa > Chordata > Amphibia > Caudata > Salamandridae > Calotriton > Calotriton arnoldi. Next base: position 5,760 of record CAWUFW010003713.1, on the reverse strand, counting down.
TCGGAGTAGCTGTGCGCTTATAAATACCCATTTAACATAACATAACAGTAGTGTAGATTATGTAGTTTATTCAGTTACAAGTAAGATGGTAAAGGCCCCACCGGGAGCAGCATCCTGCTGCTCAGCCCCACTCATTCCAACCGACCACTCATCCAAACCATGCACTCATGAACATTCTATTACATCACACTCACACAGGCTGAGCAGCAAGGATCTAGGAGAAACAGGATACAACACATCTCCTTCCTTCAGAAAACAATAAAAACAATAGGAAGCAAATTGAAAGAAAATACATATTCACACTTGCTGTACACGTAAGCAACCAATCCAAAATCACGAGGAAAGATCACATTTCATCCTTAAAATATTAGAATAAAATTAGGTCACATAAGATAATATAGCATGAATCACTGCATTGCTAGATTTGTAAAGGAAGAGAACATAAGATTATCACATACATGAATCGTCACATTACATTCCTAGAATTTAACACATTGGGTTCAGCACCCTATAGATACTTGTATCATAATGTATTAAACAATGTGTGCACAAAGAAGATTCCAGTTTGCAGACGCGATCTTTTCTTGTATAAAACTGTTCTTTATTGTATTTTCATAAAAATCCACAAAGCCATAGCCAACGCGTTTCGTCTCACACAGAGACTTCTTCAGGGCTATAGAAAAAACACATATGTACGAACATTTAAAAAACACTCATATACAAATATGAGAGAATATACACATCCATTAAAATTTAAACTAACATCATACACATCCTAGTGTTATACCAGTTCAAAAATCAACATAATCAATTTTCAATTTTTGTCAAGTACAAGGCCTGTGTTCATTAAAAAGACATGAAAAAAAGAAAGAAAATAAAGAAAGCAGAAAAAACATATTCCTATTGAAACAGGGAGTTATAATTTAACAAATGAGGACATTTCCCCAAATATAAAGGGAATAGTATATAATTCTAAATGTGCACATATATCTATGATCACCTTAAATCATGATAAATCTCAAAGCGAAAACATTAGGTATATCTTAAGGTAAATTCTTAACATCAAAATCCAAATAATAACTTTACGATGCGTGATATCTAAGAGTAACAGAATAATGATCACTTAAGTCAATAAGCATTATGCATAAAAATCTTATTCTACACTCACCGCAATAGTAACTTGGCAGTGAAGACACGAGTCAATTTAATATTCAAATGTGAAATCCAAATAAAACCTTTAGCCCTAGAGGAGATATATCATCCAATATTAAAATTACTAAAATATAACCATTCACAATATTACAATACATCGAGTGTTATCTACAGCGGTCCTTTAAACACTCACCTGATAATTGGCAAGGTAACAGAAAAGTGACTAAAACTCCAATCTTATATCAGGAGTAAGACAAAAGAACGGTTGTGGAGGTCAGCATTGATTTTTCGACCTGAACGAAGAAATATAAAATTTCTTATATTACGAGTACAAACAACATGACGTGATAATTAACAACTTTGTCTTGTTGAATTAGCACATTCCTCAATGCATTCCATGATACTCATGAGTGCAGTAAGTTACCCAAGAAAATATGAAACACCCCGTATTTATACTGAAAAACAAAAGCACAAGTCGAGAAAGAAACCTCAATGCTGTGTAGCAAAAGGCACAAAGGATTAGGCCTTTCCTTATGCCATTATCTACTATCCCAAAGCATTTCCAAATAATCGGTATTACAGTTTAAAATACCGCTGGTCGCAAAACCACCAACTGCATACCAAAACACACCTATTTATTTGGGGAATAGAACGTGATGGCAATACGAAGAGAGACATATTTGTTTTATGGACAACATGCAGAATAGGAAAAAGCGTGAAAGAAATACCGTCAAAGAAGCAGCCAGTTACAGGACCCATAGTCCAAAAAACGTATCGCCGCAAGAATCTACAACTTCTACTGAAATAGGGTCCCTTTGCATTCCATAATATTGCAATATAATGTATATAAATGCTTATTTGGGGAACAGGACGTACCCGCTATACGGAGAGAGACATAATTATTTTTTAGACAACAATCGAAGTAGGGAAAAAGCGTGCAACAAGTATCGCCAAAGAAGCGGCCAATCAAAAGGACCCATAGTTCAATATACATTTCACTGCGAAAATCTATCGTTTCTACTAAATTAAGTTCTATGGCATTCCGTAATATCGCAGTAAATATATATAAATAACCATAATGCATATATGACTCACCATCAGCCTGGTATAATACAACGCCAGATATGTAAAATCGGTGCTTGCGCGTGTGCTCAAATTAGCTGTTCACAAACGTCCTCACATCTGAAATACAGACATGGACTCACTTTCACTTAACTAATTCTGTTAAAACACAAGTTACTACGGTATCTCTATCTATATTACACTTACCCAAAAAAACGGCATGGTAGCCGATCAAGTCCGTACGTGTCAGTTTCACAGAAGAGAAACCGAGTAGCTTTTGGCGGGTGTTTTTATACTATAAATGTGTAGCACCTGATCGTGTAAACACAAACAAGAGCCTCAAAAAGCCGGTTATGTGAACCTTCAGCATGGCTGCCATTACTGAACGGTAAAATAGCCGAAAGTGTTTCAATATATTTTGGGTAATCCTCCATGTCGTTATCTGTATGAGGGCTTATTCTCATCCTCAATTATTGATCAGAGGTCAGATATATTCTGTATGATAGACTCCATCCAACTATGTAAATAAAAACTGTGACCCGAACAGAATTTAACCAGATCAGCCTAAACAATCGCCATTTTGAAACGGTCAATTTGCTGATAAATCTTCAATATCTAATGGTAACCCTTCATACCATATCTGGTCAACTACGATAAATTCTCAAACTGCACCCCATTGATCTCGGGATTCCACCATATTCTCATACCTGAACAAAATTCACTGTTCTCTCTAAGATGTATATTCGTATTGAATTATAATACAAATGTTTAAGCACACAATTGTGTTACAATGCCTTGTCCTACATGGAGATTCAACAAAAATGATATTAAAACGTACAAGTCTTACATAGATATCATCTGTTCATCATGATTACAATATGTTTATAGGTTTCAGCTCTATTCATCCATAGATTCAATCCTAAGCGAAGTTCACTTTTCTCTACAATGTATATGAGAATAAAGCAAATGTGTTTACTGCACATGTTTAGACAACAGTCGTATTATATTGCCTTATCTTCCATGGAGGTTCAAGAAAACAGATATTGAGACAAACAACTAATAAAATTATGAATAGTGTATATCACCAGCTCATATGCAATGATTAGTCATATTCTAAATGTACAGATGAATATCAGTATAGAAAGAGAATTTGAGTCATCCCATTGCATATGCAATGTGTCACCCTTTCATATAAAGTGATGGAACTCATCGTTGACATTCAATCCATACTTAACAGTCCTAAGGCGACAGATCCAGACTGCCTCTCGTCGCCTGAGGGCTAGTTCTCTATTGCCTCCTCTCTCCAATGGCATTACCTGATCTATACCTGCAAATGATATATTTTTATTCTCAGGATGCTCCTGTCGCATATGCATAGCGATAGGATACCTCATGTCACCGTTTTTTATGGCCCTTACATGTTCCTGAATTCTCATTTTTAGGCTACGGATACTGCTGCCTATATAAATCTTCTCACAGGCACAAATAATCATGTAGACAGTATAGGTGGTATTGCAATTAATGAAACAGTTGATAGAATATTCCTTTGATTGACCACTATTGAATTTTTTCAGTCTATTCTTGCCATATTTACAAATGCAACAGTTCCCACACGTATGGAAGCCAATGGGTTTTTCTGATAACCACGTGACTTTCGGTTTATTCAAGGTTTTTACATAGCTGGAACTAAGCATACTTTTTAATGTCATACCTTTGCGATAGACTACTCTGGGTTTTTTAGAGACTGTGCCCGAGGGAAAGCTATCAGATCCCAAAATGCACCAGTTCTTTCTCAAAATGTCATATATATGGTTACTGAAGATGTTATACTCAGTGATAAATAAAACCTCTGACTGATTGTTACTTTTCTTCTTTCGCTTAGTGGCATTAGATGTTAATGCTTCTTTTCTGTTGAGCAATTGTACTTTTTCTCTGCGTTTTCTAGGCAGGTTCTATTATAGCCCCTCTTGATGAAGTTTGTTTTGATGCTATCTACATTTTTAATAAAATCCGCTTCCAAACTACAATTGCGCCTAGCGCGGACCATTTCCCCATATGGTATGGCATCAATAGTGGAACGTGGGTGCGCACTAGTAGCGTGCAGATAACTATTGCACGAGGTCTTCTTTTTGTAAATATCACTCTGTATACTAGTCCCCATAACAAACAATTTTAAATCAAGGAATTGGATATTATTGACTGAATGCTGAGTAGTTAATTTCACATTAAATGAATTAGTGTTCAAATACAGAAAATAGGCATTTAGGCTCTCTACAGTTCCATGCCAGATCATTATCACGTCATCTATATAGCGGCTATAGAATATAACGTTGCCACTCCAATTATCTGACCCTGGGCCCCAGACATGCTCCACCTCATACAGCCCCATAAAGAGGTTCGCATAGGATGGAGCAAAGCTGGAGCCCATCGCTGTCCCTTGCCTCTGCAGATACCATGCTTTGTCATGCAAAAAAGCATTTTGTGTTAGAATCATTTCTGCCATCATCAACAACATGTGTGTATGTTCAATGTGTTGTGCTCCTCGTTTAAAGACGAAATATTTTAGGGCCCTCAGGCCCTGTTGCAACTGAATGCACGTGTACAGGCTTTCCACATCCATTGTCACGAGAAAAAGATCTTCCATATCCCATTTAAAATCCTCTAGTTTGCATAGAAGGTCAGAGCTGTCTCGTAAGTAAGATGGTAAGTTCTTCACAATTGGTTGCAAAAAGTGATCTATGTATTGAGCTATGTTTTCAGTGGGCCCACCATTACCAGAAATAATAGGCCTGCCTGGTGGAAACAAGCCCCCTTATGTATCTTTGGTAATATATAAATACAGGGAAATCTGGAATGGTGGGCCCTAAGGAATTTATATTCCTGTTCTGACAATAGACCGGATTCATGCCAGTCGCACAACTTAGAGTTGATATTACTCTCTATTTGTAAGGTGGGATTGGAATCCAACTTCATGTAGCAACATGTATCATTCAGTTGTCTATCAATTTCTTTGAGATAGTCAGTCTGATTCATTAAAACAATGTTACCCCCTTTGTCTGCTTCTTTAATGACTAAACTGTCATCATTTTTCAAAGCCTGTAACAGTTTCCAGTCCTCTCGACTCAGATTGTTATCATGTCTGCACCCTCTCATCTTGTAGTGTTGATCCTCCAATTTATGTAGATCAGAAGTGACTTTGTTGAAAAACTCATCTATAATTGTGTCCTGAGGTTGCGGAGGCATAAATTTGGAACTGGGGAAGTTCATTGCAAACACCACTAACCCACACCACATCACGCTATGCAAAGGAATGCACATATTCCAGGCAGGATGCGACCTCCACACCCCATCACTGTACACGCTGCAGAAACACTACAGCGCACCACGTCAAACTAAGCAAAGGAACACACTTGTTCCAGGCAGGATGCAACCTCCACACCCTGTTGTATTCCGCTTTAGGTGTCCGTATATAGGTTTTCCTGAAACATGTCCTTATATAGGCACAATTCGCATTGCCCTTATATAGGCATAGAATCCCAGTCCTTA